>BQNB010099478.1:0-24914 GCA_026074375.1 Tanacetum coccineum | reverse complement strand
GTATCTTGTGCTATTGTATTATGAAGTAACGCCCCCTGACATATTTCCGCTGCGACACATTTTTGGGGGTGTTACAGATAGAGTTCTTGACTTAGAGACAACAAAGACTGTTCAAAAAAAGGAGATTGCTAGTTTGAAGAAGAGAGTCAAGAAGCTGGAAAGAAAAAGGAAGTCAAAAACTCTAAGGATGAAAAGATTAATCAAAGTTGCTAGATCTGCACAAGTTGTTTCCTTTAAAGATGAAGGTTTAGGTGATCAAGAGGATGCATCCAAACAAGGGAGGAAAATAGATGACATTGACAAAGATGTAGAGGTTACTTTGGTTAATGAAACTCAGGGGAGGTATGATGATACTCAAATGTTTAATACAGATGTTTTTAATGGTGAAGAAGTGTTTGTTACAGAGCAAAGTGAAAAAGTTGTTGAAGAAGTAGTTAGTACTTCTAAAGTTAGTGTTGCTGCAACAATTACTACTGAAGAGATCACTTTGGCTCAAGCATTGGCTAAATTGAGGAGTGCAAAACCTAAGATTGTGGTACAAGAGCCAGTGCAGAGTACAACCACAACAGCACCTTCAACAATACCCAAATCTAAAAGCATTACTTTTAGAGACCCTAGTGAATCTGCAACAAGAACAACACTAACATCAATACCTTCAAACATCAAGGATAAAGGCAAAGCTAAGATGATTGAACCTGAGAAGCCTTTGAAGATGAAAGAACAAATAAGACTTGATGAAGAACTTACTTTCAAGCTGCAAGCTGAAGAAGAAGAACAAGCAAGACTTGCAAGAGAGAAGGCTAAGAAAGTTGAAGAAGCCAACATTTCATGGGATAATGTGCAAGCAATGATAGAGGCTGATAGGTTATTGGCTAAAAGATTACAAGCAAGAGAGCAAGAAGAATTGACAGATGAGGAGAAGGCAAGATTTTTTGTAGAACTCTTGGAGAAGAGAAAGAAACACTTTGCAGCATTAAGAGCTCAAGAAAAGAGGAACAAGCCACCAACTAAAGCACAAAAGAAAATTACAATGTCAACTTATCTGAAACACATGGCTGGTTACAAGCAAAGTCAATTGAAGAAAAAGTCATTTGCAGAAATTCAGAAGTTATTTGATAAAGCCATGACAAGGGTAAACATGTTTGTTGATAAGGATACTAAGTTGGTGAAAGAAAGCTCAAAGAAAGCTGAAGCAGAGATGGCACAAGAAAGTATCTTAAAGAGAGCAGGTTATGAGCTAGAACAAGAGAAGGAAAAGAAGCAAAAGATAGATGATGATCAAGAAGAGCTGAGATGAAAAAGCTTATAAAGGTTGTTCCTGATGAAGAGAAAGTAGCAATTGATGCTATACCATTAGCTACTAAACCTCCAAGCATTGTTTATTGGAAGATTGCTAAAGAAGGAAAGATCAGTCAATTTCAAATCATAAGAGCTAATGGAAGTTCAAAAAGGTACTCATCAATGATTCAGATGCTTAGAGATTTTGACAGAGAAGATTTGGAAACTCTATGGAAATTGGTGAAAGCTAAGCATGGATCTACAAGACCAGAAGAGGGATATGAGAGAGTACTATAGGGTGATCTAAGGACAATGTTTGAGCATAATGTAGAAGATACAATGTGGAGAAATCTACTAGGAAACAAAGTGTTGATTTGGAAATTATTTGATTCTTGTAGAGTACACTTTGTGAGGTTTCAAGACATGCATCTCTTTATGTTAGTTGAGAAGAGATATCCCCTTACACCAGCAACAATTACAGAGATGTTGAACAAGAAGCTTTAAACTGATCATCTGAATGAAATGTGTTATCAGCTTCTTAAGCTTATGACAAAATAGCTCAAGAAACAATAAAGTGTTTGGAAGCATCCTCCTGGTGATTATAAAGCTTTTAATGAAGATACTTGAGATTTTTGAAGGAGAATATCAAGTTTAATGGAGGATTGTTGGGATTAAAAGCCTCTTGATGCTGTTTGGAAGTTACTACTACTAAGTGGAAGTTAAGACTGTTAAGTTAGTGCTGCTGGTATAAAAGTTACTACTGTTGGTGTGAAAGTTACAACTGCTTAAAGATTACAACTACTGGAAGAGTTTATGCTGACAGAGAAGAGATCAAAGACTTATCGAAGAAAAGATAAAGATTGCTTATGTGATAAGTATGAGATATTTTTGTAAAAGATATGTATAAGTTTTTTGTTTAGAAGATCATGATAACTTAGGAAAATATTATAAGCCGGTTAGGACTCCTTGGTGTATAAAAGGAGGTCCTAGGGCATAGAGTTAGATATCTAGAAATCATTTATGTTGATATAAATATAGCTTCAAGGTTTTGTAACCCTAACACTATTAAGAGTGTTCGTATTATATTGAGGCTGAAAGTTTGGTAAACTGTTTTGTTATTAATCTTATTCATTACTGTTTCATTGAAATTCTTCTTAGTATCATTGACTAGATTCCGCATAGTCTTTGATATTCACAATCAAAGTTTCTATCATAGTTGTTTTGGATTTACTCAATATAATTTAGCCTTATACAAGATAAGCAAGATCTATTCTATTGGGATCAACAAATATACTCTTAGGGGCCTTGTAATAGTCTTCAAACTACCTTACTTGTGCGTTGCCTTAATGGAATATTACATAGACGGCGGTTTCATGTAATTCGTTCATGAATTAGGAAATACTTACACATTACATCGCAAGGGTGACAAAGCAATATTTAGAATTGGATAACTAGCAAGAATTACTGCATCCTAGGTATATATGCTTCATTGTATATTTGTTTTATTAGATTTAGGAGTAGTTTAATTAGTATAAAAACAAACCCCCTTCAAAACTTAAGATTTTACTTGCTTTTTAAAAAAATATAAAAACACAAAAATAATCTTCTCTCAACCCTTAGACCTTAGTTACATTTAATTCGAGCCTTCCCAACCTATTCTCCTAGAGAATGATAACAACCCTCGAGTCTTACCTTACTACACTACAACGGTAGGTACTCTGCCTAGGGAGTTGTAAAACTTCTTGTGAGTTTTTAACGACCGCACATCAAAGACAATACTATAATTCACAATAAGGCACGATTTGTAGCTAAGGGATATTGTCAGGAAGAGGGTATTGATTTTGAGGAATCTTTGGCACCAATCACTCGCTTAGAAGTAGTTCGGATTTTTGTAGCCTACACTACACACAAATCATTTCCTATCTTCTAGATGGATGTTAAAACATCTTTTATTAATGGTCCACTAAAGGAAGAGGTATATGTCAGATGGCCAGAAGGGTTCGTTGATTAGATCATCTAAAAAAAGTCTTCCGCCTCAGGAAACCACTTTATGGATTGAAGCAAGCTCCAAGAGCCTGGTATGATGAACTCTCGACAATCCTGATATCCAAAGGTTTTACTAAAGGTACTATAGACCCTACTCTGTTCATGATAAGATACGGGGAGGACATTCTACTTGTATAAATTTACGTAGATGACATAATTTTTGGGTTTAGAAACCCAAAATTTTCTAAAAAGTTTGAAAAACTAATGCACAGTATATTTGAGATGTCCTGAATTGGAGAAATGAAATTCTTTTTATGACTTCAGATCCACCAATCCCCACGAGGTATCTTTATCAACCAGTCTAAGTATCCTTTAGAAATACTCAAAAAGCATAGACTGGACAAATGTGATAGCATTGGTACTCCAATGGCTACTAAACCTAAGCTGGATGCAGATTTGAGTGAAACACCCTTTCACCAAACAAGATATCAAAGTATGATAGGGTCACTCATGTATCTGACTTCCAATAGACCAGACTTTGTGCAAGCAGTATGTTACTGTGCACGTTATCAAGCAAGACCAACGGAAAAGCACCTCAAGGAGGTTTAAAGGATCTTTTGGTACTTAAAGAATACCATTAACATCGGACTCTGGTATTCGAAGGATTCTGGTTTTGAACTAACCGCTTTTTAGACGCTGACCACACAGGTTATCTTGATACACAAAAAAGCACCTCTAGGGAATACATTTCTTAGGTGATAAGCTAGTCAGTTGGATGTCCAAGAAGCAGGATTGCACCACTATGTTAACAACAGAAGCAGAGTACGTGGTGTTATCTGCGAGTTGTGCTCAAGTTCTTTGGATGAGAACACAACTTAAGGATTATGGCTTTGACTACAACATAATACCATTGTACAGCGACTCCCGGTCAGCCATAGCCATCTCATGCAACCCTGTGCAACACTCTCGCACCAAGCACATCAATGTCCGTTATCACTTTATCAAGGAACAGGTTGAACGTGGTATAGTGGAATTGTACTTTGTCAGAACTAAATACGAGTTAGCCGACATGTTTACGAAAGCTCTTTCGCAAGAAAGGTTTGAGTACCTTGTTGGACGACTCGGTATGAGATGTTTGACTCCATCAGAACTAGAGGTTCTGGCAAATAGATCTGCTTGATAGACTTCATCAAACATTGACGTGTAAATATTATTGAAACAGAAAAATACAAAAATATAAAACCATATCAAAACTAAATACAAAAATATAAAAATTCAAAAAGAAAATACAAAATTAGAAAATTCAAAAATACCAAAAATAATCTTCTCGACATGTCTCTTAGAATCGATAATATTTACGTACCTAGAAATGTCGATTAACATTGACACGGGTGTATAAATGAAGTTCGAGCAAGAGTTCAATAGTTTCAAAACATGTCATTTCTAATTTCCTTAATGGCTTATGTACACACCAGTGCATAACCTGGACTTCAAAGAAAGGAAAGTTTTATCTTCAAATATAACTTATCCTAACAACAAGAAAAGCAATTTTTCTTAGTCTTGAGCAATTTATACAAGACATTCAAAGTTTTAAGCTCAAGAAAGGAGAGTGTACGCATAAGCACGCTTATCCTTAAAGTTAGAAGAGAAGTCTTCTAACAAGTGGTTTTTCAAAAGTTGAGCACAATTTTTCAAGAATTTCTCTATGACAATTCAAAATATTTTAAAATTTTGTGTTCAACACTCCATTCCTCACAAAGCTTTCAAATATGATCATTTTATAATCGTGGTATCATTTTTATGAGTCAATTTTTGCGAGGGAGTGTTTCGAAACCCAAAGTTTTAATGTTTTTGGATACATCAACTCACGACAACTTTTATGTATTCAAAACATTGTAAAAAGTCTCTTAATAACAAATCATTGGTAAACGACATAACTTACTTTTGAATGTTTGTTATACGATGATCCAGTGTCTGAGCATAATTTTTCAAGAATTCTTCAATGACATTTCATAATCTTTCAAAATTGTGTGCTCAACACTGTCTCACCCTCAATTTTATATCTAATTTACAAAATTGGTATTATTTTTCTTGGTGTCAAACATATGTAAAATTGAGGGGGGGCAAAAACAAAATATGCTCCACATAATTCATGCTAATTTTAAACAATTCTCTTTCCATGAATTTTTCATGACAAATTTAAATCAATTAGTATTTAAAACACTAAGAGATTTAGAATTTTAAATAAGAGGAGAAAATGTGATTAAAATGTGATCTAGAAAAATAGTAAGTGATCTAAAGACTCAAAATGCTTTTTACTTCTACCCACATGTGCGAAACTCTTTCGATTATCGATGCACATATGTAGGGGGAGTTTTTCAAAAGATAAAACTTTCAAAGTGTCAAATGTTTTGATATTTATCAAACACTTTGATTGATTTTAAAAATATGGTTTTATGGTAACGATCAAATACCCAACAACTTATTAATTCATGACGATTCTGAAGTCATAAGGTGGTTAGGTTAGGTATTAGTCCTATGATCCAACCAGAACCGGAGGGATCTACCCAAGGACACTCCATAGTAAGAAATAGCAGTCCTTAGGTTTGATTTAGAGAAGAATGAGAAAAGGGAATAATGTTGACTAATACATGAGCTAACGCTGGAATAATCATAATAGGGTGTTAGTAATGACGTCTTGGTAAACATTAAAGGGGTTGAAGAATGAAAAAGAAATGTAAGGATAAGGGGTGAAAAGAAATAAGCCCTCCATACAACTTAGGCAGAAACTGGGTCAATACATATGCTATCAGAATCACAAAGATGAATTCTGGTATTAAAGAAAGGCATCATGGACCCAGTGATGCACTGCATAACCCTTCCCAGCCATTCAAGTTTCTCTCAAAAGATTCTTGTCTCATTTTTCACGGAGATCAACACAACTTCTATTGACTTTATCACTCTGAGTTAGTTGATATTGATGTTAGGATTGAAAAAGTATCGATTATGATACTTTAATGGTTTATTTAATTTAGAAATATATAGTCTTTATTTTATGTTTTAGAAATAGTTAATGTAATAAGGATAAGTGAGTATTAGTTAAAATTACTCACTTAGCCAAAATAGAAGGACTAATTAGCAATTAGGAAATAATGGACAGTGTGGTAATCACAATATAAATACCCCTTCCATTTAATGGAAGGTTTAAGGCTTGTAATCTCACTTCTCCTCCCACATTTCTCTTTTCCATTTATAAAATTGCAAATTAGTGAAACATGCCTTCCTCTCTTATTCTCTATATGCTTAACCAATTTCTAAGTGTGATTCAATATCTTACGACCTAACAAGTGGTATCATACGCCATTAGAGATTTAAGAGTGATCTATTTGTGATTTTTAGTGTGATTTGGGATATGACGTGATCAAGATTGAGGTGTTTATCATTTTTGATATCAAGTTTTCAGTGTATATTCATTTTCGATGTGAGATGATATGAAGACGCAGTAGATATCGGGTATTTTCTTCATTTTCGATAGTCATTTTTGATTGTTTTGTCTTGTTTTATCGAGTTGTAATAGATAAACACCATTTTTGGTTTCATCAAATTTGGTGTGGTAGTTTTTTTTCATCATTTTCGATATTCGTGTATTTGTACTTCGTTTGATTATCGAGTTGTAATAGATTAGTTCTTCATTTTCGGTTTCATCGAATTTGAAGTTACTATATGATTATCATTTTCGATACTATCGAATTTGATAAGTAGTCTTAAACTTTTTCGGTTTCATCAAAATTGTGTAATAGGTGATATTTCATTTTCGATATAGGTCTAAAAACGTTTTAGAGTTGAATTTGTTCACATTTTCGGTTTTATCGATATTGTGATTCACTTTCAGTTCAAATTTGACAAAACTCACACTTTCGGTTTTATCGAAATTGTGGAGCTCTTTTTCGAAAATATACTTCAAATGAATTAAATCTATTGAAATTGTTCACTATACGGTTTTATCGTATTGTTGATTCTCTTTCGATATAGTGTTTTTAGGAAATATAATATCTTTTGATAATCACAAGTAGGATATGTGTTTTGTAAGTGTTTATCAAAATTTGATAGAATAATTGTGTTCATCGAAATTGCTATCCAATAACTTTCTAACCAAGATCTGTGTTGTTTGAGATATTTTTTTGAGTGTTGATCGATATCGGGTACCATCGAATTTGGGTTTTTCATCGAAATTGTTCATTTTTGATATAACAACACGCTCCTCATCGAATTTGTACATTTTTGACAAATCTCCACACGCTCCTCATCAAGATTGTGAAATTTGTAATAATAACCATTTTTCATCGAAAATGCTAATTTCGATATTTGTGAATTTCGATAGACTGCCATTTCGATATATTACGTTGAAATTTTGATACAGTGGGATTGTGAAACTTTGGAATCTTTGATATTTTGGAATTTCGATACTTAGAGTTTTGGTATTTTAAGTATTGAAATATGTGGTCAACGCGTGGGAATTTTCGATATTCTACTCAATTTTGATTCTGTGGAATCTTGATATTTTGGGAACTGATTTCAATAGAACAAGATTGAACAAGACAAAGCATAATCACAAACACCATTATTGTTATTAACCATACTTAATTCATTTCAAGTCACAAGTAGAACTCTTTTTCGTCTAGATCCATTTATTAAGTCACAAAACATGTTGACTTAAAGTGCACATCAACAATCGCTTGTTGATGCCGGATCTGAGACTCGTCCTCCAATGCTTGAAAGGGGAAGTTACATACCATGGGCAAGTCGATTCAGAAGTTATCTCAAACAAAAGAGGGAGACACAAAAGTTTCTTAATCATTCAATTGACGTTGGTCCATATGTGTTTAAACAGATTCCACATGATCCAAACTAACCAAAAAGACATGAAACTAAAGACAATCTTACAGGTGATAATTTGATACAATATGAGGATGATATCGAAGAAATGAATTTGATTCTTATCTCCATACCAATTCAAATATACAATTCCGTGGATTTATGTCAAACTGCAAAGGAAATGTGGCTTCAAGTCAAACGGTTAATGCAGGGAACTGAGTTGTCTGAGGTTGACAAGGAAACATGATTTAATAATGAGTTTAATCAATTCACTGCAAAACCTGGAGACTCGCTTGTGTCATTCTATAATCATTTTTCACAGATTATGAATGATTTGAAACGAAACAAAATTGAACTTCCAACTGTCACCATTAACACTAAATTCCTGAATTGCTTACAACCTAAAGGGTACAAGTATGTAACTGATGACATCAAATAACGTCACTTTTATAGCATCATTTATCCCAAGTTTCTTACCCATTTTGTATAATTATTGCATGAATCATTACTTAATTATTTATATTTGATATTTGCAGTAATTATGGAGTAATTGGTGAAGTTATGCTAAAAGGCACACATTTTGGAGCTTAAATGAAGAAATCTGAAGATTACTGTTCTGACAACCTATACGCCGTATCCATCAAGGAAGATACAGCATATCTGTGCCTGCATTTCACCAGAAACTACTAATACTTAAAGAGCAATACGCCGTATCCAGAATACTCTATACGCCGTATCCAAGATTGAGTATATGAAGATTCTAAAAGATATTGAACGTGGTCCCTATTTCAAGAAACCCCCAATACGCCGTATTGACCTTGACTAATACGGTGTATCGATGAATTTCCAGACACTATAAATAAAACCCTAAACACGAGTTTAGGGTGTGCTTAAATATATTTTTGAAACCCTAACCACAAAAGTCAATTTTCAAAAGGCAAGAAGGGCAAAGAAGGTCTCACAACGTGCTTAATTCCATAGGAAACACCTTGTAATTATCATACTCTTTATGATCGTTCAATTTTTGGTATCATTCGTTTAACTCGGCCAGGTTACCTTGGTTGATTCGTTTATTATGTTTGTATTCGATACAATGGTTATTGGGTAATACCTTTAGGTATTATCCATGTTTATGAAGATTTAACGTTTGGTTTGTCTATATCAATTGCATGCTTATTCGTTGGTTGTTGTTTATGTTTATCAATTTATACTCGTTATGTGCTTATATATGCAACCTATTAATCAACTGGATCTAGTTGTTCCAACCAAGTAGACTATATTAACCAGGATAGCTTTTCATATAGAAATATATATATCTAGAATCAGAGGATCACAAATAATGACCTATCCTTGCCATTGGTTTAGTGAACAAGTTGGACTAGCAGGTGACCTGGGATCAACAAATGACGTTCTAATTCCCTTGGTAAGGACTTGGACAGTGGACTACTATTAGAAATTCAGTTTTTAGTGAAGTGACGATCATTATCGATCTCACAAGCCTTGTAATAGTTAGATGATATTAAGCGTCTAATAGTCAGTCCAATGGACTAATGTGTTAGGCTAAGTAATGTAATAATCTAAGGCCCGGCCCATGGAAACTCATAAGAAGGCCCATGGCCGGCCAAGGAGCTATATAAAGTCCTCTCTACACATAGAGAGGGGGTGTGAGTGTGTGTTTTATGTGTGTAATAGAAAGATTATCCAGACACTCTCCACCATCTCTCACTTTCTCCTCTCTTCTATTTTTTGTGTCTATGTGTATTTATTTTTGAAAACCATATTCTACAATTGGTATCATTCGCCAAGGTTTCATCTTGAGATTGTTAAGTGATTCGTGTGTTGTGTTTATGTGGTTTTTGCTTATTTCGTGGCTTATTTTGCTTATATAGATTTGGCTTATTGTTGCTTATGTACTTATTTTGATAAAAAGCTAGTATCTTTCGATTTCAAAACCATAACTACTGTGTTTAGTGCGTTTGTGTGCGATCTATCTTGTAAAAACTCAAAAAAATTGGTGTTTTTAGCTAATATAGTCAAAAATGTTGATCGCAAATTTTTTGTTGTTAAAAACACTAAAGTTTGGATTTTTATGATATATATAGCCTTATGATACTTAGTTTTGCAAAAAGAATCAAGAATAAACGTTAAAAAGTGTGGTTTTTAGGTGATTTTTATGTGTTTTAGTTCGTCAATCGTTTCTGCGAAATGTGTTTTATTTGAATTGTGCGAAATATGTTTTGTGTAACATTTGTGCAAAATATGTTTAATGTTCAATCCGCGAAAATTTTTCAGGTTGTGATGTCAAAGTTTTATACACTTGTTCACAATTTGGCGAATATATACAGGTTTAACTTTTTCCGCGAAATTTACATTGTTCAAAACTGGCGGAAATTTACAGGTTCTTTTATTTCAGCAAAATATACTAGTGTATTCAGACGAAATATACAAGTTGCACTTATCGAGGTTTATCTAGGATTTGTTAAATCCCGGGCGAAATTATCATTATTTTCTCGGTTAATCAAGATTTGTAAAATCCCGCGAAATACCCTTCATAGCTTAAAAGAAATTGACGGGAAAACTTGAGTAAAATTTAATTTTTACAAGATTCTTTATAACATATTTTTATGTCAAATTCAAATTTTGGTACTACAGTGAAAATTTTGGCCTTAAATTCAAATCTTTGAGACGAAATTCAAATTTTTTTGGGCTAAAATTGAAGCAAAAATTTTAAAATTTCATTTTTTTCCTAAGCATTATAATTGAATTCTAAAGAGAAATTTAAATTTTAGCGAAATAAATTTTTGAAATTAATTTTTGGAGGTAAAATCTCGTGTTATCAGTTAGAACCACACAACACTTCATAATCATCCAAAAGATCAACAAATCAATTTCACACATCGGAATTCAATGGAATCATCAAGTTCAAATTCAAAAGAGAGAGAACTGCAACAAATGCAACTTGAAGAAACTCAATTGCACGCCAACTGCATGTCTAGGTTTAAAGAGCTCAAGATACACCTTGAATTTCTCCATAATAATAACAGTCTTAAAGTGGGAAGAAACATGGGACGATATGAAATTGCATTTCAAATATTCTTTCAAGAAGAGTATGAGCCTTACAGAATGAAGATGTACCACAATGTGAATCAACTCCAATGGCAACTTGAAAGCAAGTATCTTCACTTATCATATCCAAAATCTTGTCTTGATGCACTCAGAACACCGTTCAAGAATTTTTTTTACTCCAAAGAGGTGAATGCTTTGGATTTTCATAATAAAAGCAGGAAAAAGGACTTCAAAGATTATACTAGACAAGAACCTGAAATGTATAGACGTACTTTACTTAGGTATCTGGAAGAACTTGACAAGCTTATTGATGAACGAGTACTTAAATACGGAGAATTACAGATAAAAGAAAGTGAACTTTCAGTAATAAAGGAGATTAAAAACGGCTAAAAGAAAAAGAGATACCACAACAAGAGAGTTTAGTCACTGAGGGTACACTAATGGAAGCTTGTTTGGTCACTCAGGGTATAGAAATGGATGAATTTTTTTAAATTATTTTTTGATCGATTTAAGGTATAAGTACATTTGATCTATTACATCTTCTATAACATACTTGATAAATGAAAACAGTTTAGTGGAACAGAAAGACACGGTTTCTTTGTGTTCTGCTTCAGAAGAACAACACATGCAACAACTGCAACTGCAAGCAAGAAGCCAGAAAGAAATGTGCATAAAATGGTTTAGAGCCCTTTAAATGAATACTATATTTCTTTTAAGAGAAGATTTTATAAGCCTAAACAGTATTGACGAAGGTGCATTTGAACGAGCATTTCTACAACTCTTTGGTGAAGAATTTAGTACAGTCAAAAAGAATTATTTTTACTAGATTAATGGATAATACTAGAAAAAACTCTGCAAAATTTTACACGTTTGTGCGAAATATTACACTGGAACAAGTTGTGTGAAATATTACACAGGAACAAGTTGTGCGGAATATTACACAGGAACAAGTTGTGCAAAATATTACATTGGCTTACTTGTGCGAAATATTACACACACTTGTTTGTGCGAATTGTGCGAAACATTACACATGTTTAGTTTCGGCGAAATAAGTAATACACTTATCCTGCGAAACAAGTATTTACTTCATTGGTCACTGAAGGTGCATCATTGGAAGCTTGTTTGGCTAATAAGGGTATAACATTAAATGATAATAGGGGTGTCATGGAAAGCAGTGGGACAGAGTCAGAAAACAACAATACAGAGACTTCATTATGAAAACAGAAGTTCTGACAAAGAAAGAAGCAGTTCAGAAGGGTATGATGCAAATGTTGATATTGGTCAGTCATATGACAGTGACACAGTGTCTGAGGTACCTCATGATATGTTTGAAAATATGTCTGCTCACGGGATACAAAGTCATGAACAACCTGAATCTATTTCTGACACATATAAGGTGAATGAGAATAATAGTAATATTATTTTTGATATACCAAATATGGATCTGGATAGAAATAAGGAAGAACATGATTATGTAGATTATGAGCAACAGCGTGCTTTCTTTGCTTCCTTGATCAGTAACCTTAAATGTGATGTTGAAAAATGTAATGAGGTTAATCGTGAAGCTCAAAAAGCGAATGCCTTATTGACAAACGAGCTTGAGAGATATAAGGAAAAAGAAAAACATTTTCTAAAAGATAAGACAATTGAATCTGAATACTACAAAAAGATCAAGCTTTTAAATAATGAAATTTCAAACCTTAAATCTCAAGCTTGTGAAAAAGATAAGACATTCGCCAAGGAAAATGAACTTGAAAAGAAAAATCAAGAGTTTTTGAAACAAATAAACGATATGATAACAGACTTTGAAAAGCGAGATAAACTGATCAAACTCTTCGAATGTTGCTTCTAAAAGAAGACAATTTGAGAACTGATGTGTTTCAAAAGCTTTAAATTTATAATGACTGAAAATACCAGTTTTATTATAAGGAAACACACGGGTAAAAGTATAACCCACGTATGTAGTATAATCTTTTTAGGTAAGACCAGGTTGTCCACAGGGATTTGAGTAATGTTTAGATAATCAGAAAGAAAATAGACTTTAACATGCAAATAACTTTTTGTTTTACCAATTATAATGAAGATGGCTACTCGGATAGTTGAAAATAATTTATAAGTGATGGAAATGATTAGACCTCGAAAATGGAACCTTAATTTATAAAAAGGATTTCTCGTCAGAAAATATTTTCATAAATTAATTTGATTAACTCAAGACTTATATTTAGTTAACTAGACCAAATGTGTCACTCAAATAATCCAGTTACTAGTATATCAAAGCTTATTTTGTTTATCAGTTTACAAAAGTGGATTTCTCGGCACAAACGATAAAGACCATAGACAAATCTTTAAAACCATATAGATCATAACGGGTCTTTTGACCTATACCGATATGATTATATAATCTAAGATTGATAAGCAAAAATTGATAAGATAGGATATAATAGGATTGCAACATAAGCTTGAGATTAAAGAGATCACGATCATACCAAACACTTATTTATTATCATAACATCACCGATTAGTCATGAGATATTTAGCCTCTCATGGCTAAGGAGTTCATAACATAACTTGCTTCAATAATAAACTTCATTATTTTGCTATACTAGTAAGATATTCTTCCTTGTTCTTAGTTGTTTGATCTTTGAATCTCCAAAATGGTATGGTGTTTATGCTTATTGGATGATTTGAGAAGGATTGGATGAGGAATGAGATCAAAGGAAAGGTTTTTGATATTTGAGAGGGATGATGGAATATGAGATGAATGAATTTGCTTGAATTTCATCCCTTATTTATAGGTTGAGTGAGGGGTAAAAGTGCGGCGCACAAAGAGGATTGTGCGGTGTACTTGGTGATTAAATGCACAGGAATTAAATGCTTATAGGAAAAGTGCGGCGCCCAATGATATTTATGCGGCGTACTTAGGGAGTTAATGTAGTGGCATTTATGTATTCATTTATTCTTCATAATCAGATGGGAAGTGAGGCACACAAAATAGTAAGTGCGGCGTACTTGTTGAGTTAATGCGTTATTTGACTATGTCTTGATTTCCTTTGACTTGAGGGTAAGTGTGGCGCATAATTGGTAAGGGTGGCACACATTTTCACTTTAGGCTTGAATCTTTGTCTTTTCTTGAATGTTGTGTTTTTTAACGCGTAAGTATTTGATCTTTGATGTGTTTTGTAACACCCCCAAATCTGGGTTGCAGCGGAATGTTGAATATCCGAGGGCGTTACTTTATAGATCAATAGCACAAGATATGAGAACGACCACTAAACGTGTCATTTTTTAAAAAGATACATTGGATTAACAAAATACTTGTTCATTACATAAGCTCATGGCTTCAAATTGTTCGACAATATAAGTAAAGATTTTGGTTTATAACAAATATTCCCAAAATGTAATACGACCCAAATCTTTAGTATTAACTCCCTTCAAAGAATGACCCCTAATGTATCTGGGCACCTCGTGCCTTATTGACCTGAGAAAACATGCTTAAAACGTCAACATAAAGTTGGTGAATTCATAGGTTTATGTAAATCAATTGTAGGACCGCAAGATTTCTAAGTGTATGATTAAGCAACAGATGCAAACATCATAAAAAGTAATTACATTTTCCTAAGCTCATGACACCGAAGCTCGACGTATATGAATGCTATAAATTGCCAATATTTGCCCGTGAATAATGTTCTAACTCGCTACATCCCAAATCTGAAATGGTATACATTTGTTGTCCAGCAGACCGGCACAATGAGCGCTACTCACCCAAACGAGGACGTCAATCCCAAATAGATCTATTTATAACATTCGCGCTCACAATCTAGTAATTGATAGTTCATGATAAAAGGGCTCAGTGGGTTATCGCTACTTAGGCAAACACGTAATCATAGTAAAAATATACACTTGTGTCCAATTTGTAAAACAAAGCATGTTCTCACCCCAAAGATGTAAATCATTCAAATAATTATAAAACATGGGGCTATGAACTCACCTTAGTAAGTAGTCCTCTGAAAATGGTAAATATATCCAAGTATGGCAAAGGAATCACACCATTAAATACCTAAGTAAATACGGCCAGTCTTAGTCTATAAGTTTAGGCTAACGACTTAATGCATAAACTAAAATAAATTTATGGAAAACTAGAAGGGGGGGTTGAATAGTTTACCGCTTTTTAATTTAATATTTAGTTTTATGTATGTTTGTAAAACTTAGATTCGACCTTTTTGTGAATTCAATGCTTGCACAATATGAACAATGTAAATATATGAAATGATAAAGTAAGACAAGAGATAAGAGTAAGAACAATCAAACCACAACGCGAGGATTTATAGTGGTTCGGTAACGAAGCACCTCTTCGCCCTACTCCACTCCCCGAGCACCAAACTCGAGAGTTTTCTTCACTATGTCAACAAACTCCCTTATGGCGGAGAAAACCGTACACAACGTTGCTTATATCAATTTACGACACTAAGCTAAATGTCGAGTTCTAATCTTAGCTAGAACCAATCTATCACAACACAACTTCACGACTTGTTCACGACTTCACAACTTCACGACTTCTTCACAACTTCACAACTTCTTCACAACTTCACGACTTCTTTAAAACTTCACGACTTCTTCACAACTTCACGACTTCACTTCACCACACTACTTATATCACAACTACCTAACACTACTTGGTAAGATCACAACGATCTAACTATACTTACAAAGATCACCAAGATCTAGCTACTACACACAACTACAAGATATACAATTGATTTACAAATATGTGATATGAATGCAACAAGATTGCTATGCACACTAAGGTGTATACTTCTTCACTTGATGATGGAAATATTCTTCTCTTGCACTTGAGGAATACAGCTTGGATCACTTGGAAACAAAGCTTTATGATTAAATGATTAAAGGATTTTAGAGAGGATAAGTGGCCTGTTTTGAGCAGAAAGAATGAGGGCAAAAGGTGAGAAAAATGTTGGGGAATAGTCCAGTATTTATAGGACAAAAAGGAGGAGCGGGGTTTATGGCCGGCCCCCTTAAATAGGGTGTCGACCCCTTTAAAATTAAGGGGGCTGCCCCTTATTTAGACGCTCTCTTTTTGTCCTATTCAAGGGAGGTGTTTACTAGACCATTTCTAGAAGTTTTAGGTCCGAAAATTTAAAATTCAAAATGTTTATTTTGAATAAAACATTTCGTTTAAATATAAAAAATATTTTGTGATGTTTATAAAAAGTTTACAACATTTTATAAAAGTTTCCTTTGATCATAAAATGCATCAAGCATTTGTTTATTCATACCTTTAAGTGACGTAATTGTTGAAATGAGAATTTACTACTAAATACTTGTTTACGTTTAATTTTACGTTGAACGTTTTTATATTTTATGATTATCAAAATGTAAGTATGTGAAAAATATTAATAATGTTTTTAGGCATTATTTCTATCAACAATCTCCCCCTTTTTGATGATTACAAAATTTAAACTCATTAAATGTAAAATTATTTTTAAACAAGTATTTAGTGAGTTTTATATCATTTCTCCCCCTTTTTGTAGAATCAAAAAGGCATCGTCGAGAATTGCAAGTAAAATTGACAGAATAAGTGCTCCCCCTCATTTAAGGGCACCAAGGAATCGAGCTATGGTTTCTTGGCTACAAAATAGGTTAGAACAATACAAATATTTCTAACATGTAGCAAGTAGAGAAAATATGGCAATTGCAAGCAAACATCAAACAAGGGATTAGTCATTCATTTGAGGCAATGTGTGTAAACAACACACAAGAATACAAGGAAATAAGAAGACAAGTATGCTTTAGAAGCATATTCATACATCATAAAAAAAATCGTGACAAGATCATCAACACTAGACTTTATGAATTTGTCAGTTTTCCTTACGAGATTAGTGCTAGAATCCTCATCCCCCGTTAAGAAGGTGACTACAGGTTCTATGGTAGCTAAGAAAGGTGGGGGTGGTGTGTATGCAAGAGGTGGAGGTGTGACTGGAGCAATACTTTGTTGTTTTGAAAATATCTCCTCATTAAAAATCACCTCTGAGACATCATCACTCTCCTTAGTATCTATAAGGCTAACGGTAGGATTAGACCTTAGCATTATAAGAATCGATTCCGTACTTTCCATTATTTGCAATTTAAAATCGTCAAAACTTTTTTGAAAATATAGATCCGGAGGAGGCGACTGATCAATATGGTACTGTGGAGGTTGGTCAAAATAAGGAAAGTCATAATTGTTACAAGGATTAGGCTCATAGACAAGCGGGTTCCTAGTTTGACAATCAGAACTATAATGCGGACCTTTACAGACCTCACAACAGTGAAACTGCTATGGCAAACTCGTAGAATAATATGGGGATTGGTCATTACTAAAGTTTTGATTACTACATGGGTCCTGCTCATAGAAAAGCAGGGTCCGTGTTTGATAATTTAATCCATAGTGAGGACTACCTCCACACAACTCACATGAGTATGTCTCATATTGGTGTTGTGGAGGTTGGTTGAAGAAGTTAGGTGTTTCATTATAAGAATAAGGATTTGGGTCATAGACAAACTCATTTCCGGATCCTACACAGCTACCGCCAGGACAATTTCCACCATTAAACGGACCTCCACACCACTTGCAACCAAAATGGTTATACGAAGACATGTCGAAGAATCAAACGGATAACAGGGTAAAGAAAATAAGAATTAAATGAAATAAGAGGATAAAGGAGAATATTTTTGAAACTTTTTATATGTATATATGATAAGAATAAAAAGAAAAAGAAAGTAAAAATGTAAAATATTTTTGGATTTTATATAGATAATAGAAAATAATAAAAATAAAGTTGAAATGGAAAATATTTTTGGATTTAAAAAATTTTATTGACGAAAATAAACTTTCACAAAAATCAGAATTCAAGTGAAAGGATCACCAAGGCACTAACTCGAAACACCAACGCAAAAATCGTACAACTCTCTCCGGCAACGGCGCCAAAAACTTGGTTAGCGTTCGTGAGAACGTGTCGAAGTAATAGTATAAGTATTTCCCGTTAGATGTAAGAATCATGTGAGGACAAGTGATAATTAATCTTCCGGATGTCGTATCCACGACGAGAATTGAATAGAGATTTACGTTTATGTTTCAAATTGGATGCTTGATTATCAAATATTTTTGGTTTTGATTTTAAACTAATGATATAATAATACGTTAAATTAAAACTAAGCAAATAGATCTAAAACAAATATGCTTGTCAAGTAAGGTGATTAGATCCTTAAGTGTGAAGGTAAGATTTTATCGATGAATTAGCACCCGTCTAAAAAACTATTTTCTCACAACGTTGGTTTATTTTGAAAACAATCTTTTATCGTGGTATTAATTACTAGATTAATGCGTAATTATTCTTACGGATTTTGCCCGCTTAAATAACCAAAACATAAATCTAAATAATCTGAAAATTATTAATCAACAATCCCTTTTTAACTTCACACTAATCACAACTCACTTAACAAGCATATATTAAACAACTCACTAAACATGGCAACAACTAAATCAACAATAATAAACATATTAAAATAAGCTAAAAACTACTAAGTATAGAGAAAGAAAGGAAAGTAGAACCCGATCGAAGCAACAAAAACGAAACAACCATCTGATTTAATAAACTAAATATAATACTTAAGTTTATTTCAAATATAGACTTTATTAACTTATTAGATGATAAAGTTATAAACTTTATATACTAAAAAGCTTGTAAAATCTATAAAAGCACTAAACTTTAGATATTAAACTAGCTTATTAAACCCTTTTGCTCCTCGCCTTAGATGTAGAACCGGTATCATCGGCATTAAAACACAAACACGGATTATGATGAACAAAATAATAATAATAAGCTATAGATTAAACTAAAGACGATAAGCTTAAAAAATAAAACTTTAGATATAAAACTACCAAAACTAAGGTGTTTCTACTCCGAAAAAGTGAACAGAGAGACGGGTATATTAAGGATTGGAATCCATAAAACAATAAGCAAATAAAAAGCTACAAACTTTAAAGCTAAAAGATAAATAAAAAGACCAACGTTGAAAATTACGCATCAAAATAAGCTAAAGAGAGAAGCATAATTCGAATAAGCTTTTTAAACAAAATAATATAGAAATAAGCTAAAACAAATAAGCTAAGGAAAAGCTTATCTGAATAATAAGCTATATTTCAATAAAACAAAAATAAACTATATGAAAAGCTTAAAAGAAAACCAAAACCAACAAGTATATTAAATAAGCTTTTTTGAAATAAGCTATAGAAATAACTTATTCGAATATAAGCTTAAAAGATAGGATCAAAAAATAAGCTAATAAGAGGTTATTTGAAAATAAGCTAGAAAAAGAAAATAAGAAAAATAAAGGATTAGAAAAAGAAAATAAGCATAAGTAATACCAACCTTCATATAGAAAACATCTTCATTAATAAGCCTAAAGTACAATAAGCTAGATCTAATAAGCTTTAAAAGCTTTTACAAAATAAGCTAAAAACTACTCCTACACTACTCCTACTCCTACACTAACTACTATGTGTGAAAATAAACCTACCAACTAATAATCCTCAAAGCTGGAAATGAAATGATATATATAGGCCTATGTGAAGAGGGGTATTTTGGTCTTTTCACCCCTTTAAAACCCTCTTAATTTCATAAATGCCAAAGCTGCCCTCCTGACGCGTCTGTTGCTAGCCATAATATTCCCTTCTTAGCCAACCAATACCTGCCACGCGTCCCCTTCTAGAATTCTCATACTGAACCTGACAACCAATCATTGGCTCAAACTCCCAAACCTCGTACCAATCATTGGCTTTGACGTGTTTTAGATACGTGTCGGCCTCCCATTGGCCCCCAACCTCGTACTTAATCATAGCCTGAACCTCGTACCTGCTACCTCAGACTTACAGCCGCCACCTGCACAGTAATCATGTTAGACTGCCATGTGGCAGGCTATCATTGGACAACTGCCGCCATGTGGCTATAGTGGGTCCCACTTGCCACGTCATTGCTGACGTGGCAACCACGACATACATCCGAGTCAAGTAAGAGGACCCAAACTTGCTGAACGTAGCATCAACGCCAACGTTGACCTGTAACCGGTCAACGGGTCAACGCTGACTGGGTCTGGATCGGGCCCGATCGGGTCTGGATTGGGCCGTGTCAGGTCTGGCTCGGGTCAGGTCGCCATGTGTCACCACTTGAGTGGTGCCACGTGGCAACCGAGATATATTTTATATTTTTAATATTTTTTAAAATAAATATTTATTTATTTAATATATTTAAATTTTATTTATTTAATTAATAATTAAAATAATAAATATATTAATATTTATATAAATATTTAATATAATAAAATTTTAAAAATTTTATATATCTTCACCACTCACCTAGGATTCGAACCAGTGACCTCGAGCTCAGTGGCTTAAGGGTTTCCCCTTTGCCAACTGAGCTCAAGCATAGTTCTATAATATATGAGTAAAATTATTTTCTTAAGGGCATTTGGGCTTGGACCAGTTTATTAATAAAAGGGGGGTCAAATTAGGAATTTGACTGGTTCATTTAAGGAGATTTAGGAGGGTTCAAAATATGAGGAAAGTATCGATGGACTCGTAATTTCATGCTTTTTCCAATGGAGTGCTCAGGGAATTTTTACAACTTCGTTTGAACCTTGATAAACGTGAAAACGTCATCGAAACTCACTCAAAAATCATTGTTTTTTGCATTGTTTTCAATCCTTTGTACCTGCAAGACATAATAATACATACCAAGCATATTTGCAATATAATTTCACATATTTTATGGTTATTAGTCCGTTTTATAGTGTTTTTCAAGATTAAAATGATATGTGTTTAATCACACATTAGTATCGCCTACTTTGGAGAAGCCTTGGTGGTAGTCAGAAATGATGAGATGACTGAATTCGTAATGGATTCAGGTGGGTCTTATCATATGACACACATGATGGATTTCTTGTATGACTTTAAGGGTTTTGATGATGGTACGGTTTAGTTAGGTGATAACAGGACATGAACTATCAAAGGGACAAGGAAAGTGAAGATACAGTTGCATGATGGATCAAACTTTATACCGGAAGATATCAGGTATGTTCTAGGGTTAGCGAAGGACGTTGATTTCATGAGTAACCTTTGAAAAAGAGGGTTATACTGCAAAGATGCAGATAGGTAGAATCAAGGTGCTCAAAGGTTTTTAGGTTATGATGACTGAGATCAGGAAAAAGAACTGTGTGTATAGTTTGGAGGCAAAAGTGATGACTTTTGGTGTACAAAAACATAGGGATTCAAAACAAGTTGGATTCAAACAACTTGGTCATGGTGTTGAAATAGGAGTCCACAGAGTACAAGTTGAAAAATGTGTTTGGTTTGAGGTGGAACTGCATGGAGCTCAAGAGGATCGTAAAGCTGAGGTTTTTCAGGTTAGTAACAATGATGTTGTAGTGGCTCAAAGATGGTTGGAGGATAAGCAAATGGAAGAAAAGATAAACATGGTCTGCTTGGTAAAGGAGCAGGAAAAGATACACCTTGTATAAAGGTGGGGGCAAACATTATGGTAACCAGAGTACCTGGTCAAGAGGGTGCAGATGGTAATATTGCTGAAAAGAAGAAAGTGAAGGAGTCTATGGAAGCTAATCTAGGGAAATTACTAAAGTACAATACATGGTCGACAAGGTGGTCCCCAGTTTGAGGTTCTAGCATGTGGAAAAGATGTTGAGGATCGGTTATGTTTAAGTGTTACTCCTAAGGAGAAAATTATAGGATATTATGACTAAATTTAAACATAGGTTAGGGGGTTAAGTGTACGTTATAATTTAGATTAAGATTAGACTAAAACTAGAAATTGTTTAGCTTGCTTTTCAAGGTAAGGAGTTTCCTATTCGACTTAGGATAGGTTTCCACCCCCTCATCTCTATAAATAGAGATGAGGGGGATGCTAGTTTTCATTCATTCTTCTTCCTCGTTGTAATAGCTTTCTTGAGGATTTAATAAAGGTTTGGTACGAGGGTATAACGTATGCATATTCTTGTCGCCTTATCGCTTCTTTGTAGTCCCTTATGTTTGCTACTTGTGCTTGATACAACTCGTGATCTAGTGTTTCGCGATTGAACTTCGGGTTTGTTGTCATAATTATCCAACACTTACAAAGTTACACATCCGTTTAGTGATTAATTACCCCTTAACTAGTCTTATAATGTACTCATCTTGTTTTTCATTTGATCAGTTGATAACTTTTACTTTTTGGATATCTGTTTTAACAATCCATGTGTACATATACAGATTCAATACATCGACTGAAAAACTATTGTATAATCAAATACAAAATGACCAAAAAAGTTTAATTATGAAAATAGAAATTAAGTATTGGGCTCTTGGCCCATTGCTTACCATAAGGTATATATACATTCAACACAACTACAGCACAATCGATCATCATTTATAGCCTCATAGGATGAGAAGCACTCATAGACAAGATCCACCTCCCGGCTACATCCTTTTCGACAAAAAAATACCTCGAATCATCAGATGACGACGATGGTGACGCCTTTGATGCTGATGTCAATGACGTTGAGTTATTCCATATGTTACTTAAGGTTCGAAACAGTGACCCTTTACTTAAAACCATACAAGAAGTTATTTCATTAGTAGATAAGTAAAAAAATAACAAAAAAAAAAAAAAAAAAAAAACAAAAAAAAAAAAAAAAAAAAAAAAAAAATAAATCTAGATGATCGTCATCGACATTAAGGACGATGTTAAATATGAAAAGAAGTTGGATGAGTATTTTATTTATGACGATAAGCTAAGCAAAAACAAAAAGTGTTTTTTAAAAGAATATTTTAGGAAGAAAATGTGGATATGTAAAGAAGTTGATGGATTAGATGATATCGATTTATTATTGGAAGATGAAACTGATATGTTGAGGCAAGAGTGTTATGAAGCGGCATATTCTTTAAGGTACGAGGAATATGGTGAGGAGAAAATAAGGGTGCACTCGTGCTACTTTGAGAAATCGATTAGGGAATTGGAGAATGCTAGGAAAAGAGAAAGGGAGAATATTTTGCCCAAAGCAGAGATCGAGAGGATAGAATAAGTGAAGTGCTTGAAGGAAGAGGGGACACTGATGACATCAAACAACGTTACTTTTATAGCATCGTTTATCCAATGTAAATAACCCATTTAGTTTAACTATTGCAAAGAATTGTTACTTAATCGTTTGTATTTAAAAATTGCAGTAAGTATGGAGTACTTGGTGAAGATTAGCAAAAGGGCATGCATTCTGGAGCTTAAACGAAGACATTTAAAGATTATTGTTTTGACATCCAATACGCCGTATCCATCAAGGAAGATACGACGTATCTGTGCCTACACTTCACTAAAGACCATAAAGGAACAAGATCCAATACGTCGTATCCAGAGAAGACCAATACGCCGTATTCATGTTATGGAAATAAAATAATGTCTGAAGATACGAACTGGTCTCTACAACCAAGAAACCCCCGAAACGCCGTATTGACCTCAGTCAATACACCGTATCGACCATATTCCAGACCTTATAAATAGAAAACCTAAAAACGGGTTTTGAGTGTGCTAAATCATATTTCCGATACCTAAACCATAAAAGTCAATGGTGAAGATTAGCAAAAAGGTACGTATTCTGAAGCTTAAACGAAGACATTTGAAGATCACTGTTCTGACATCCAATACGCCGTATCCATCAAGGAAGATACGGTGTATCTATGCCTACACTTCACAAAAGACCAAAAAGAAAACAAGATCAATATGCCGTATCCAGAGAAGACTAATACCTTCGGGTATTAGCCATTATTACGAAGATCTGAATGTTTGGTTTGTTTATCTCGATTGCTTAATTTATCATTGACTACTTGTTTATGTTTATCAGTTTATACTTGTTTACGTGCTTTTGTATGAGACCTATCATTCAACTAGATCTAGTGATACGGACCAAGTAATCTAGATGCCAAGATGGCTCTCCATATAGTGATTTATACATCTAGACCAATAGGATCACGAATAATAACCTATCTTTTCCCTTAGATTGCGAGCTTCGTTGGACCGGCAGGTGACCCTTGGGATCAATGAGTATGTTCTCAATTAATTGGTAAAGACTTGGTTAGTGGACTACTAGTATATGAATTGCCTTTAAGCAGTAAGTGGGTAAAGTCTCTATGAGCTAGGGTTTAACAAGATCACCATTGCTTTAATCCCTAAGATAGATTATAATCAGCAAATAAGGATGCTTTATATGAATACGTTTAATTGTGACAGAATTCTTCGTATCTAGGTCTTAGGAAGAAGTAACGCCTAAGTCTTAAGAATGATATGCCGCCTCGAGATAAGTAATCATTGCACCAAATAAACAAACCAACGTTCTAATTGGATTAATAATGGTTAATACATACCGCTCTTTTATCTTCTGTTAATATTCTTGCGTGTGTTATTGTGTCTTAAGTTGCTTTAAGTAACCACAAAACCCGTTTCAGTCTCTCAGGCTGTAAAAAACCCCTTATCCGTTAGATTTAGGACTAACATATGTTTAACATAGGTTTAACATAGAATATAATTAATTTAGTCAAGATAACCAAAATATTAATAAATTGAAATATTGTTTCTCGCTCTTAGTGATCGACACCCTACTTACCACGAAACTCC
>BQNB010099477.1:0-24914 GCA_026074375.1 Tanacetum coccineum | reverse complement strand
TTAAGGATCTGGTATTTGGTCATGGGAGAGAGTGTAAGGTTTTGGTAGAGATAATTGAAATTTGAGAGAGTTTTTAAAGATTTTAATTGGACCGTCTTAAAAGATTTGAACTTATCTTGAAGAATTTTTATGATTTTATAGAAAGATCATGAATTCTCCAATTAGTCAAACCCTATAAGCTAGGTAGTTAGCGGAAATATCTCAACGGCTCTTTAATTGATGAAATTCTGTTATGCTACCAACAGTACTAACGGTCACCTAGCAGTACTAAGTTTGGTCTAGCAGTACTAAGTTGAAGCCTAACAGTAGTAACTTTGTCCAGCAGTAGTAAGATATACCTAGCAGTACTAACTTAATACTAGCAGTATTAAGTTGATGCCAAGAAGTATTAACTCCAATCTTGATCCAACAAACATTTTTATCACCAATGTAGATTCTCACATTCTCTCCTTCTGTTTTTATGCTCATACATTATCTCTCAATTCTTTTTCTCACCAATGCACTCTTTCTGTTTTTGTCACACAACTCTCTTTCTGTTTTTAAAACTCACAATTTCTCTCTATTCTTTTTCCTCACAAATTCACACAATTTTATACAATGTGCCATCAATTCCATAAGTTGCATACTGTCCTCCCCACTTCTAAATGTGTGAACTTTTGAGAGAGGTGGATTATTGAACTATTTAGATGTAGTCTCAAACCTAGTTTGAGCATCTACATCTCCCAATATGGTATCTTAGCACCTGGGACCACTACCTGAACCAATTTCCTAAGAACTTGGCTCATTAAGTGTTGCCATGGATTGGGTCTTAGTTTATGTTACCACTTTCCTGCTCTACTTCTAATCTAGAAGCAGTAGTGGAAGCCCTTTCCATTTTGTCACCCAACTCCTTATGGACAGTCTCATCACCAACCTTTTTCAAGGGGACCGCTAGACTGAGGTATCTTGGTGTCTTGACCTCTTTTTGATATGCCTAGGTGTTTGACACATCACACACTTAAGCTTGATATTACATGTCCTTTCATTAATTCTTGACTGCATATTGACAACATATTCCTCCCTTCAATTCAATACCAGAAACTCAATATGCTTATCCTGCAAATGTTAGTCCAAAACCCAAAAAGACATACTCCAAAGTCTTTTCTTGTTTAGCAGTTTTAATTATGACTAATAGTTTTAACCAACAGTCTTAAGTATAACTAGCAGTATTAATTATAATTAGCAGTATTAACATTTACCTTAGCAATTTTAACTCTGTCTTCAATAATTATACAACAACATGCTTCTATTCATCATAAGCACACTAGAAAAGACTAGATAGACATGTAAGAATTCACGAGGATCCATATTTATGCATAATCCATGATTAAAAGTTAAGAACTGTTAAGCCTCAGAGATTGAGTAATCCAATGCTAGCAATTAGAAAGTTAAACCTGCTAACATCAAAAGCTTTGGTGAGAAGATCTGTAACATTTTGGTCTGTGTGAATCTTGATCACTTGTATCAACTTCTTCTCATATGAATCTCTGATGAAATGGTGCCTTATCTCTATGTGCTTGGTTTTGGAGTGAAACACTGGATTCTTCACAATACAGATTGTACTTTCATTATCAATGTAGATTTTGGTGTTCATGAAATTGAATCCATAGTCAAGCATCTGATTTTGGATCCATAACACCTGTCCACAGCAGTTAGCAGCAGCAACATATTCTGCTTCAGTTGTTGAGTTGGCTACTATAGTCTGCTTCTTACATTGCCATGAAATCAATCTCTTGCCAAGAAATTGACAACCTCCTGTTGTGGATTTCCTGTCAAGACTAGCTCCAGCATAGTCACTATCAGAAAAAGCTTCCAAGTCAAATGGTGAATCTCTAGGATACCAAAGGCCCAATTTAGGTTGGCCTTTTAAGTATCTAAAGATCCTCTTCACAGCATTAAAGTGTGAAGTTTTTGGAGTAACTTGGAACCTTGCACAAGCACAAACAGCAAACATTATGTCTGGTCTAGAAGCTGTTAAGTACATCAATGATCCAATCATTGATCTATATAAGTGTACATCCACATCCTCAGCTTCTTCATCACTTCTTAGTTAAACCAAAAATGATGCCATCTACATAGACTTGAACCAGTAGAATATCACCCTTGAGTCTCTTTATAAACAATCTTGTCAATTTGTCCCTTGTGAAATCCATTATCCAGCAGATAGGTAGAGAGTGTCTCATACCAAGCTCTAGGAACTTGATGTAAACCATATAAGGCTTTCTCCACTTTGTAGACTTTTTTTGGAAATTCTGGATCCACAAAACCTAGAAGTTGGCAAACATATACCTCCTCTTTAATGGTGCCATAGAGAAAAGCACTTTTAACATCCATCTGGTATACAAGAAAATTCATAAATGATGCAAAGGCCAAAAATATCATGATTGCTTTAACCCTAGCAACAGGAGCAAAAACCTCATCATAGTCAATGCCTTTTTCTTGTTTATACCCTTGTGCTACCAGTCTGGCTTTGTTCATTACAACTATTCTCCTTTTATCTTTATTATTTCTATACACCTACTTAGTACCAATAGCCTTTTTACCACTAGGTAAGTCAATTAGTGTCCAAACCTTTTGAATTTGAACTGAAGCAGCTCCTCTTGCATTGCTTTAACCTAACTTTCATCATTAAGGGCTTAAGATATCTTTGTGGGTTCATGTTGAGAAAGGAAACAAGCAAATAAGCAGTTTTGGAAATCTTTGTGATTTTTCCTTCTCTGATTTTAGATGTAGCTAATCATAGCATGCTCTCTATAATTCTTCTTTGTCATACCCCTTATTTGTACTGCTGACTTTGGATCCCTAAAAATCTAAGCTTTAAGATGAATAGAGTGTACTCTAGTTGTCGGAATAGGACTGACAACAGTGGAAGGTTCCATGTTGTTGAAATTAGCCTCCGCACCCACACTTTGATCATCATAAGGAGTGTTAAGAGTTTCCAAGTCATGATCATCATAGGCATTGCCAAAAATGCCAGTACTTTGAATTTCAGCAGTATCTTCCAATTTAGGCATTAGAGGATCATGAGGAAGATTAGCAGCATCAATAGGAAAAGATCCACCAAAAGGAACAAATGATGGTCCACTTGATGGTCCAACAGGACTAAAAGTCCTGAATAAAAAAAAAGTCCTGGGGATGCACTAGCAGTAAATTTTAAACTTGGTGTGGCTAACTGTATTAAAATGTTATTACTGCTAAAAAAAATACCTCTAGTTATGATTTTTCTCCTTTGTTGTTAACCCCCCATTAAAGCTTCAAAACAATCTTTTTCTAAACAGCATTCTATTGCGTCTGTTTTCAGGGCCTGCTTTCTCTTCGATTCCCTATCTTCTTATTCAAGAAAAATACAAAACATTCTTTTCAAGGTTTGGGATTCATTACTCTCAATTGTTGGTCTTGTTAACAGGGGTCTTTTTCTACAAAGGCATAAATTCCTTCAATGGTTATTAATTCTTTATCCTTGGGTTCTAATCTAAGCCTCTTATGCTGAAGAAGATGGATGACCAGTAATGGGGGAAAAAAAAACACAATTAATAATTGTTTGAGTAGGGGGGTACCACACTCTCCCTTCTTTCAGGTTTGGGTTCCAGCCTCAATAAAATAACATTTTTTCTTTTATATAAAAAAAAACCTTGTAATTGCCATTTAGGGTTTTCTTAATGGACCTTTTGGCATTTTTGTTTAGTTTTGATTCCTGCATTTAAAACTAGTTGATAAATTTTTTTCATAGAATTTGTTTAAGGGGATAATCAAATAATCAAAAAAAAAAGCCAGTTTAAGGTTCCTTGGGCCCTGTTTTAAATATTGGGTTTAATTTTTTTTAAAGAAAAAGTTTACATTTGCAATTATTATCTTAAAAAAAAAATTTTTTTTGGGTTTCAAGTATTTAAATTACCATGAAAAGGCCTGTTGAATTTTACAGAGGAGTAGGGGTTACCCAAAACTAAAAATAAACCCCTTTTTTCCTCGGCCTTCCATTTTAAATAAAGCACTAGCCTAAAAAAGGGGTTCTTGGGTATTTTAGGGAAAGGTTTAATTTAGGACAATTCCAAAAAGGGGTCCTCATGAAAAAACTTTTTTTCTGCTTGGTTTGCTCTACACAATAAAAAATAAGGTTCAAATTATGATTGTCTTGTTATTGAGGCTTTGGTTCACTAGGTGAACATAAACCACAACTTAAATCCTAAAACCCTATATTAAGGGGAGGGGGAATATAAAAAAAAACAAAGCTGTATTAAAAAAAAAAAAACTTCAGGCCCAATAAAAACATGTAGGGTTTAGGGGAAGTGCAGTTTTGTAAAATAAAATTTAGTTACTAGGTTACCTTATATCAGTGGGTCTTATTTTCTTTTCTTCTTCAAGAAAAACTCTATATTTGTTGTGGGAGCTTCTGGCAAAAAAACATTTTTATTTCTTTTTTTTTTTATCCTTTTTTTGCTCACAGGGGAATTCATCCATTTTTTTCTTTATGTTTTTTTGGGGGGGTGGGAAATATTATGGCTATTATAGACCCAGGATTACTTTATTAAACTTAAGTTTTGAAATGGGTTTTTTCCTATTTCCGTTATAATTTTCTTAAATAGTAATATACCCCATAGTTTTCCACTCTTAGTTGTAAGAAGGGAAAAACCAGCTAAAAACCAAAACTAAAAGTCAAGCAGGTTTACCTTTTCAAGGTGAATAGGTTTCATTGGGTTGTTAACTCCTTTCAAAGATTGGTTGGTTCATATTAAGTTTCCATATTTGCCAAACATTTTGTAAAAGGGTTGGGACTGATTATCTAGCTCACACCAATTTTTTGGGACTTACAGGGGGAAGGCTAGTGTGTTTTGGCTTTCCTTTTGGCAAGCAACAAACCACAAGTTTATGGTCATTATCAAAAAAGTGTTCTTAAAGGGAAAAGGAATCCTTTTTATCAGAGGGTTTTTCCCTTCACCAAATTAAAGTGTTATTAATTGTTTTTAAAAAAAAAAAAAAAAAAATTTCAACATTGACCCAATTTTCCTTTCCTTATGCCATTGTTTTTTAGGGGGATTCATCATTAATGGCTTTTTTGCCAATAAAAAAAACCAAAGGGTTTTAATTTTCCAGGAAAAGGAATACACCAACATTTCTTTTAAATTCAAAGGCTTTTTGTCAACATTAATTTTGTTTTGGCATGGGGAACTCTAAAGCAGTACTTTTTTACTTATTCCTTTTCAATTAAGCTTTTAATCAGGAGGGAGACAAACAAAAACAAAAGGGGGTAACTCAGTTTCAGTGAAAAAGGGAAATATTGTTTTTTCTAGTTCCACCAAAACATTTATGTAAAAGGGGGGGCATGGAGGAAACAAAAGGATTTAAAAAAATAACTTTAGTTTCCTTCAACAAAAAAAAACAACATTCTTTAAAGGGGGTTCTTTTTTTTATTTTTGGATTCTTAATTTTTACCAATTATATTTTTTTCATTTACAAAGCTTAGTCAACATTTCCCACCAAAGGCAAAAAAAACAAAAAAAAAAAAAACCAAAAAAAATAAAAAAACCCTCCATTTCATTTTATCCTTTTTTAAAATAGTCAGTTAAGTTAGGCTTTTGTTTCATGTCAATTTATTTGCTGGAGCATCCCTAATGGTCAAAACATTCCTTTATTACTTTAAAGCTTTGGGTTTTGTGTGATTTTTCACCTGGCAACAAAAAAAAATTAAGGAGGGGGTCAGTTTTTTCTCTGGGGACCCAAAGGGCCCACTATTTGGGGGAAACTTGAGGTTTTTAGGCCCCCTTTTGGATCAAATTTAAATTTTTATCTTTTTTTGGAGACTCTTTATGGAATTTTATCCCCATATTGTCTTTAGGAAGGGGCCATTGTTTAAATCAGGGGTCCTTTTTAGGTTCCAAAAAATAAAAACAACCAGGGATTGATGGTGGCCCTTCTTAACAGCTGTGGACCCATTTTTTTTCCCCTTAAAACAGTACTAAAAAAATACTTGTTTTTGCCAAGGCAGTTTTAAACTAAAAAACACAATTTACTCTATCAGGTATTAATTTTATCTTTTAAAAAACCTGGTATTAAAGTTTTAATGTTGATTTATTAAAAAAAGGCCTTTCTAAAATAGGTTAAAATGAGAACTTGGAAAAATAGTTTTTTATTTTTATTTTTAAAAAAAAATATCTCACTTATTTTTTAGGGGGGTAGCAGATTACCCAACTCTTGGGGGCTTGGCTGTAACTTAAAATTGTTGGTATTCTTCTTGGGGAACCCCTTAGTTAAAAGGGGGGGACAAAAAAAACAGTTGGAAAACAAAAATATTTTAATTTGGATGATTACTTCTTTGAGTGTTGTTTTTTTTTAAAATTTGGTTCTAACCTTCCTTTATTGGAAACCCAGTTTTACCCCTTCTCTTTCACAAAAACAGTTTTCTTTAGGGGGCTTTTTCTTTTTTCATTGGAAAGTACAACAATTTTTCTTTTTATTAAGAATGGGAGTGTGGGGGAACTTTCATAAACAAAAAACAAAATATAAAACAAAAAAGTTTTATTTAGTATAAAAAAAAAACCCAACACCTTAAACACCAGGTCTTTTGAGTATCTCTTTTTTCTAATTTCATTTCTTTTTTAATCTTTTACCTTAGGAAGATTGAGTGGGGTGGGGGGGACCATCTAGGGTTTTTAAAGGGGCTTTTATTATTTTACCAGATTTTTAAAACACGGGTTTATTTTCTAAGCTATAGTAAAAAACTCAATTCTTTTTTAAAAAACTAGGTTGGTGATGTTGTTTAAAGAATTCCCTGGGGACTAAAAAAAAATATATTAAAAATCTTCCTCTTCCAAATTCACTTTAAACCCCAAAATTTCTTTAATGGATTACCCACTAGGCCTAAAAAGGGATTTAAATATCTTAGGGGGGGCATTTATACACTAAGTTTGTAGGGGTTGGGTTGATTTTACTTGTTTAACATTGGAGGACAACACTAAGCCCAACTTAGTTTTTATTTGTTGGGGGAGAACTATAAAAAACAATTTTTTTAATCATTTCCAAAATTTCCCTGCAAAAGATTATGTCAGGGCCAAGTGGGGGGAGGAATTGTTAGTTTCCCAGTAAAAAAGGGAGGGGGGGGGTGTAAAAAAAATGGCCATTGATATTTTTCTTTATTCCCTGTTTTTGAAACTAATTATTTTTGTTTTGATTGTTTCATTCACCATACTTTGGAACGGGGGGGGGACTATCAAAAAACCCCACTATTAATACAATTTCAATTTCAACTTGAAATTTTTTTTTCATTCAAATTCTGGGAAAATTATTCATATATTTCCTAGGGTGGGGGGGGGGGGACCACGAGTGGTTTTTTTCTTTAGGGAATAAACCTTATCCGTATTGACTATTTAAATCAGTTTTAAATTTAAGTTTTTTAGAAGATGTTTTATAAAAACTGTTTCTGGGGTTTAGGCTTTTCCAAATCTTCTTTTTTTTCTTTTAAAGGGTGTGGTTCTAAAACTGATTTTGTAAGGGTTCAGTGACAAAGGCATTTTACCTTTATGTTTTTAATTTCGGGATAATTTTCTAATACTTGCAAACTTCTTTTCCTATTAGGGGGGGGACCAAACTTTTTTCATTTTTTCTGATGGAAAAAACAAACTGGTTGTTAACGTGTTTAATTAAACACATATCCTTTTGGGACGCTTAAAAAAAACATCAGATTTAAATGTTCTTAAAACAAAAAAACTGTTACCATAAAAAATTAAAAATTGGATTTCTGTTGTTTTTTTTTTTGCCCCATTTTTGCTCAAATTATGCAGTTTAATGGAATTTAAAATTCTTAAGGGAAAAAAAAGGACAAAAAAAAAAAAAAAAATCAAAAGGCCTAAAAAAAAAACGGGGGGAGGGGGGGTACAAAAAAAAAAAAACGAGCCGAGCAAAAACAGGAGAAAGGAGGCGTTGGAAAGGGCCAAAAGTCTAAAAAAATCCAAAAAAAAGGGCAAAGTTAAAAAAAAAGTTCAAAGTCTACAACGAGGAATATTATAAAAGGGGGCCCCCCACTTATACACTTATTAATCTTAAATAAACATTTTATAAAAAAAAAAGCCAAAAAAAAAAAAAAAACAAAACATTTTTCATTTTTATTATACCCCTGCCCAAATAAAAATAAAAACATAGGGGCCCACCATCAACCTTAAAAACACCTCTGGTTTTTTTCTGTGTTACACTTTTTTTAAAATACACCCCCCGTTAGTCCTTTAAAGGGGGGGGGGGGGGGAAGGGGGGACTAAGGTTTTTTGCAAGGACCATCTATAAAAAACTCCAGGGGGGGGGGGACCCAAAAAGGTTGGTTATTCACCTCCAAAAAGGGGGACTATGGAAATGGGCAATTTTTACAATGGTATAAAAACTTTTCGGGGCCATTTTCCGACGGTTTCCCAAAAATTTTTTCACAATAAAACAACGGGAAAGGGAAAAACTGTTTTATCAGTTTCCCAAAAAACAAAAAAAAAAAAATTTTTCCATGTCTCCACTACCAGAAAAAAAAAAAAAAAACAAAAATCCCTCCCCAATTATTTTCTCACCTAATTTCGGGGGGACCAATAAAACCCTTTACCACCAAACCTTAGTTTCCCACCAAAAAATTTTGCCATCTTTGTGGGCAATCCCTCCCAATCCCATTTCGTTCAAGGAAAAAAATGGACAAAAGGATTTTAAGGGTCGTTGATCATACCCAAAAACTTGGGGAAGCATTCAATATGGGTGAGGCTATGATGGAACAATTCTTTTGTTTGGGATTCTCTTTCATTTTTTACACAAGGGACACCCTTGTGGGGGGAGTTGGTGTTTCAATAATGGGAAAATAAATTATAAACAACACACAATTCAAGGGGCCTATGAAAATATAAAAATTCATAACGTTCTAGTATAAAATTTAGGGGGTCATGTGTAAGCCATTGGCAACATAAGTTTTTTTTTTATTGTAGGTTTTTTTACCTAGTTTTTTTTTTTATTGTCTTTAATTTTACAAAGAATTCCTTGTTAAATCTGGTTTTTTGGGAGGTTGTAATGATAAATTTTGGAAAAAATTTTCATAGCTAGAGTTATGGATTTTCAGGTTTTTTTCCCTTTAATTGTTAAAAAAAATAATAAAAAAAAAATAAAAAACTTCCTTATTAAAGGTTCCTAAAAAAGGGCCCCTCAACTGTGATCATGTATGCTAAGGTGTTTTTTTTTTTATATTAAAGAACTTAAGGTACTTTAAGAAAAAACAAAATTTAAAACAATAAAACAAAAAAGGAAAAATCCACCATAAAATACTAACCTCAGCCTTTTTATGGAAAAGTTTTAAGCAAAAAATCCAACTGGGGTGGCCTTTAATGGGGGGGGGGGGAACCCCCCACTAGGGGCTTGTGCAACAAAAAAAAAAAGCTTGATAGGCTTGTTTTAGATAAGTCCTCCAAAGTAAGGCCTTTTTTTTTTCCCCTGTTTTTGTTTTGCAAGGGGGCTTGTTAAGGCTTTTTTATTTTTTAAAAAATTTTTTTAAGGCTTATTTTTACTGGTAAACCTATTATTTTCTTTATTGCTAAATCATGGCTTATTTTTCTACTATTTGTGCTTATTTATGTTGGGGGTTTTATTTGCTAGCTTTGTTTTTATTTTTAGTTGGGGCTTTTTATTTGAGTTTTACTGGTACTGGCTTTTTGTTTCCTAAAAAAAAAAATTGTCTTTGGGAATTTGGGTTTTAAATTATTTTTCTTGGCTTATTGACATAGTGCTTTTATTATTATGAATGCTTTCTTGTAGCTTAGAAATCATTGGTTTGAAGTTTTCTTAAAAATATGTCTTAAAGTAGCTTAATATTGCATTATCTGTTTTCAGCTTATTTGAGTGCTTATTAGTTGTTTAAACATGCTTAGTATTGCTTATTATGCTTGTTAAACATCTGGTCTTAAGGGTTTGTTCATATGAAAATCAAGTTTTTAAGTTAAAATTGGTAAAAAAGTGCTTAAAGGGGTGTTTGGTTTAATCTGTTTCATGGGTCAAAATGGGTCAGAATTAGTTGTGCCTTTTGGGTCATGTTAGTTTAGCTTGAAATCATCATAAAAGTTAGCTGTTGAAAGTTTTTAAGTGTTAGATATCAAAATCATAGCTTATATAAGTTGTCTTTTAAATCTGTGAGCTCACAGCTTATTTTATAAGCTTGTATGATTGGACCTTTGAATCTTATGTATTTGTGATGTTTTTGTGTTGATTCAAGACCTAAAAGAAGTTAGAAACAAAGTCTAATAGCCTGCAAATTGTGTTTGAGTCTTTGTCATATTCTGTCAAAAAAATTTGGTTAAGTGTTTTCTTTGAGAAATTGCATTTTCAATTGCTTATTGTGGCCTAATCTGAATTTCAAAATGTTTTTTGAAAGTTGTTGTGTGTTCTTTGAGGCTTAAACTTCATCTGTTTGTCGGTTAAAAGTTCATAAGGTTCTGTTAACTAGCTTATTTTTAAGTTCAAAAGTAGGTATTTGTTAAGATTGCAAAATATTCTAAGTGTTTAGTCTGTGTGAAATAGCCCTTTCATCAAGCTTTTTCAGGGCTTAATTGAGTTTCAAACTTTTTTTTGATCAATGATTATTGTAGCTTATTGTTTAAGCTTTTTAGTGGTATGGCCCTTTAAGCCATAAGGTTCCATCTTTGAGCTTATTTTTAAGCTCAAAAGTGCCCCCTTTGCTTTTTGCCTGCTGTTTTGTGCCATTTTGCTTATTTGGCTTATTTGCGCTTATCTGCTTATTGCTTCTGCTTATTTAAGTTTAGTACTGCTTATTAGGGTAGTTTAAGTTCAAGTAGCTTAATTAGTCTTCAGGATTAGCTTATTTGAGCTTATTTGTATGTTAGCTTAAAATTTTAAGTTTTTAAGTTTTTTAGCAATCTGTCTTTCTAGCTTAATTTAATTGCTTATTTTTGTTCATTTATGCTTATTTGGTGTAGTTAGATATCTGTTTAGCTTATTTGTCATTCTCATTAGCTTATTAGTGCTTAAAATAGCTTAACAGTTAGAATTTTCAAGCATTTAAGTTAGTTAAGCATTCTGTCAACTTTGTTTGCTTATTTCGTGCTTATTTCCAAGTTATAAATGTAAAAAGTGCTTATTTTTAAGTGTTCTAAAAAGTTGTAAAAAAATGGGAAACAAAAACATTTGGGATTAGGGGAAGCCCCAGGTGAGCAAGTCGAACCTGGGACCTCAACCCACACCCAAGCGTTTTAACCCAACACACACAACCAACTCTGCTACAATAGCTCATCCGTTATCTATTGCAACCATTATTGCTTTAACCCCTTTTTGAGCCCAATAAGCCCAAGCCACTTCGTGGCTTATTTTGAGCTTTTCTGAGCTTATTTGATAAGCTGGTATCACCAGCTTATTTTTCCTAGGCCTTTCACATCATTTAGGACTTTTGCTGATTTTTTTCAGAATTTTTAATACTTATTTGTTACTTTTTATCATTTTTCGTAGGGTAGATTTTTAGAAAGTAATTTAAAAATAGTAAATTAATTCAGAAAATTATAAAAAAATAGTTTCTAGTTTTAGATTAAATACTTTTAGGTTTACAAACTTTAAAATTATTTTTATCACTTTTAGATTTTAATTTTGATATTTAGCTTTTTAAATTAATTTTAGAAAATAGATTTTTATTATAAAAAGTAGTTAAAAATAGTTTCTTGTGTTTTTATCATATTTTAGACTTTTCTAAGGTAGAATATCATTTTTTAGAATTTTTAGGTATTAATTTGCTATTTTCTAGGATTTTAAATATATTAAATTAGTTTTTAATTCATAAAAAATTATTAAAAATCCAAAAAAATATAAATCTTTTTTAGAAAATTTGATTTTGTCATTTTTGAGGTTTACATGCATTAATTTTTTTTTTAGGATTTTAACTCGAATTAGTTGATAATTTAGCGCGTTTTTAGGTTCCCGGTTTTGCATTTTTAGTTAAATTAGTTTTGCCTTAGTTAATTTTAGTGTAAATTGCATTAATTTTCCCATAGTTATAGAAAACCAATCCCAATCTTGTTCCATTCAAGCATCGATTCTCAAAACGACTCTCGACTTTCAATTGCTTTCCTCGTTGGGGAAACGACCCGGGACTCATACTCCCGGATTACTATAATTGTGAGATTTTTTATTCTTATCCTCTTATTTATATATTTATATAAGTATTTTATATTTATATATTATATATTATAAAAAGGTGTAGATCAATCATCATTAGTTTTTGGCACCGCTGCCGGGGAGGATTGTCTACGATTGTTGAAGCCGTTTGAAAATTTGTGTTTGAAGATCCTTCCGAGTGAAGTTATTTTGTTTATTTTCATATAAAAAATACAAAAAGATTTTTCTTTTCTTTTATTAGTATATATAAATATATAAACAAAATCAAAAAATATAAAAAACATTATCCATAAAATACGAAAAGTAAACATATAAACCAAGTTGGTAAAAGAACACCAACATATAATACTTTCAATTGAAGTATTATCCATTAATAAGTTCCCGAACCAAAGATCAAAAACTTGCCTTTTGTGTCTCTCGCGACGTACGGCTCACCTTTTAAAGTTAAACAAACTCCTTTGTGCGTTTTTCTTTTAGAGAATTACCGAGAAGCGAGTTGATTATTAGGTTTAGTGTCTTATCTCATTGGTCCGTATTATTAAAATATATTGTGAATTACATTATGGAAAAAAAACTAGAATTAAAAACCAAAAAATAAAAAACACAAAAAGTTAATTTGTATAAATTTTTTTTATACATTTTAGTGCATGCGCACTCTGTTCAATCTCGTAATTCTAACCGTCAACAACAAGTCAAACCCGACTTTTATTGAAACCACTTCAAATCTTGTAGGAAAACCAATTGAAATTCAAGCTCCTCCCGTTTGTTCCGAGGGATGGTACTCGTTTTACTATGGCTTACTATTGCTCGAAGCAACCACCGTGGGTTACGAGGATGCCATACGTTTGTGCCCAAATCACACGGGCGGACTACCTTTGAGCTTTTAGCACGGTTTGCTTACCATCGTTCAAACAAACCATTCTTCGGACATGACAAAGAAGACCTCATGTCTGCATCCGTTATTAAACTAGGTAACTTTACATTGAAGTTCTCAAACGTATCGAGTACGTCGGGTTAAAGCTTAGCTTTTTACCATTTTCTCTCAGGGTGCAGCCCGGATTTGGCTTAGAAAAAGAACCCCCCTCGACGATTCTTACATGGATGATCTTGTTTCGAAAAAGTCATGCAACAAATTTTTCCCTACTTCCCTCAATACATCAAATCTTAAAATGAAACACGATCCGATTTCAGTCATCGATTTGATTGAATTTCTACGCGGCATGGGATCGATTTAAATGATCTTTGCGGGCCTGCCAACATCATGGATTTTTAGAGTTACATCAACTCGATACTTTATAATGCTTTGAACTCTATTGATCATGATTCGTAAATTCCGCCGCCGAGTGGTAACTTTTTGGATAAATTGCCCCATGATGCCTAAGAATCATCGAGAGCAAATCCAAAGTTTGTAATTCACGTAACAAACCGGTTGTTGCCAAAGTGAGTTCGAGCTCTTCCACCCCTGGTATTTCTCCCGATGTTGCGAATGAAAGATATGTGAAAGCCTTAATTATTGATAAGAAATCAACGCTCCCCACTCCTTGTGAAAGCGGGTCGAGGATAGTTGATGTGTTAATTGTGGTGTAATCATTCTTACCGAAATTGTCCTACCCATCGATGGCAAGGTTTATCTGTGACAATATTTCAAGGAATGGTTTCCCAAGCCGCATTGCTAATTTTAAACAAGGAATAATGGTTACCGAGCCTCGATTGCTATAAAATAAGACCTACTAGTTATCCTCCCGTTCAACAAAATCAAGGAAATAACCATAATATCCATTACACAATAACTAAACAGAGGGTATATAAATTATCACCAAATGTATAATTTAGTGACCTAACGATTAATTCAAACACCGTTTCACCAGCTCCACCTTATCTCACAAAATCGGCTCCGCAAAACAAGGTCGTGACTAAGGAACGATTTAAAAAGCTATGTCAAAAGCAAATGATGCATGGATGTGGTAAAATGCAAGACAAAACCAATAACTTGCAATATCAAATGTCATTGTACTCGGACATGCGTTCAGTTTTGGGTAATTCCATTTTCGCTTCTACTTCAGGGTCATGGACCAACTCACCCTTGTTAATACCATTTACTAAACACGAAGGTGACTTGAGGGTATTACACCGAATGCGGTGTGGGCTTATCAAGGACCCACGATTCCTACTACTTCTTATTCTCCTCCTAAAGTAGTGTGAACGTGAACTCGAGGTGACAAAGGATGCGGTGCCTGCCTACTAATAACGGATAGTACCAAGGACGTACAACTCCGGTTGTACAAGTTTCATATTCCCAGTACCAAATTCTTAAAACCTTGTTGTTGATCCCGTTGTGTCTCTGATGCTAACCCGAAACCGTCAATTCCTATCACTTTCGAGACGTATTGATGAAAAGGCGACATGAAAAAGTAAAGACCAAATGAGAATAATCTACAAAATCTTTTCAAGTTATGAGTTTCGAAATTCTAGTTTAGCGGATGCTTTGATTCTTATGCCCATAATTTGGCCTCGACTCTTAAAGCCTTATTGGAACAAAGAAAAAACTAAGTGAAATGGCTAGAACTCTTTGAATTAGCTTGTTCGGCGGTCATCCTCAAAGTTGCCCCGAAAAACTTGGAGGACCCGACAAGATTTCTCATACCGTTGTGATTTCCGATATGGTTACGAGTGCTTTGCCTTGGCGATCTTGCGCTAGCATAAATATCATGCCATTATCCGTGTGGAAAAAACTTTCTCTTCCCTGAGCTTCACTACTACTTGTATGAATCTTGAAATTGAGTAGTATCGATTACCAAACGATAGGTTTCGCACAAAGCATGTCTACCTAAAAGTAGGAAAGTTCAAATTCCGGCCGACTTGTATGTCGTAGACTTTGATGCCGATCCTCGAGTTCCTCTAATTCTCAGGATGATTCCTCTCTAAAGAACGTGCGTGCTGTGATTGATGTGTCATAATACCTCATCCCGAAGTGACATAATCTTCGTGTTGGAAAAGAAGCTGTAACCTTCAATCTGACACAAACTTCGAGATTACTCCTATAATTATTGATGACTATGACGGCGAAACGAATCGACGTCATTTTGTAATGGCTTTTGTCGAAGCAGTATTTCAAAGAGTTATCGTTTCTCCGATGTGTTCGCCGAGTGGCTATCCAAATCCATATTTTGACCTAAATCATTTTACCTCTTATCTGACTCTACTCCCTTCGGGAAATAGTGATTTTCTTCTGAGGAAGTCGATGCTTTCATCGCTCTTGAAGATGATCTAAAATCTACGGAGAAGTTGATGACTCTACTATAACCCAGAGGGGGATATTCTTCTTCTTGAATCATTTCTCAATGATGGATCCATCTTCTACCACCTCCATTTAGGAAAAATTTATTTGCCAAATTCAAAAAGAACCTAAAAGTTTGTTGATGTAAAATGATTAATTCTTTTAATTGATAAACCTCCCGAAGTTGAACTCAAGGAGTTACCTCCTCATCTCGAATACACATTTTTGGAAGGTGACAACAATCTTACAGGTCATAATTGTAAAAAACTTTATGTGTAGTGGAAATAGCGCCTCTCATAAAGGTTTTGAAGTCACACAGGTGAGCCATTCGCTTAGAAACTCTCGACATCAAGGGTATTATAACCTAGAATTTTGTACTACAAAGTTTCTTATGGCAAGAGGACCTACAATCCGGCGGTTCAACAACCAAAGACGGGGAATCCAAAAATCCATGATGTCATCAAAAAGGAGGTTGAAAAACTTCTTGACGCTGGATTAATTTACCCGATCTCGGATAGTCCTTGGGTAAGCCCCGTACATTGCGTACCGAAAAAGGGTGGTTTACCGTTGTTAAAAATGATGAAAATGAGGTTTATTCTGACTCGATTGGTTTACGGGGTGTTGGCGTGTTGTTATATGCATTGACTACACGGTAAAGTTAAATTGACGCCAACAGTTAGAGCCACTTTCCCACTACCATTTATGGTTCAAATGCTCGAGTAGTATTAGAGGGAAATTAGTACTATTGTTTCTCGATGGTTTCTGGGTTACTTTCAACTTCCCATCGACCCTATGATAAAGAAATGACAAACATTCACATGTCCTGATGGACGTTCGCACCTACCGTCGCATGCCTTTTGCTTATGCAATGCACCGGGCACGTTCCAAAGGTGTATGATGGCTATCTTTCATGATGTTGATTTGGAAAAAATGATGGGAGTCTTCATGGACGACTTTCGTGTTTCTTTGGGAAAATCATTCGAAAATTGCTTTCGCTCGTGTAGACAAGATGCTTCAACAGGTGCGAAGACACCAATCATTGTACTAAATTGGGGAAAAGAGTACATTTTATGTTAGGAAGGTATGTCCACTTGGCCATAAAGATTTCCATAAATGGTTTGAGGTTGATAAAGCCAAAGTAGATGTGATTGCTAAGTTACCTTATCCCACCACCGTCAAGGGCTTTTGCTGGTCGGAGTTTTCTCGGTCATGCCGGTTTCTACGACGGTTCATTAAGGATTTTTCCAAAATTTCCCGAACGATGACTCATCTTCTTGAGAAGAATACTCCATTCATCTTCTCACTACATGATCGCTATTTCAAGCTTTTGAAAATGTTAGAAAAAAATTTCTGAGAGCTCGTATCTTGATTGCCCCAGACTGGGACCTACCCTTTGAACTTATATGCGATGCAAGCGACTTTGCCATAGGTGCAGTCTTAGGGAAACATCATGAAAAACACTTTAGGCCTATACACTATGCTAGAAAAATAATGAATGAGGCGGAATCACATTACACCATGACAGAGAAAGAAATGTTAGCCGTGGTGTATGCCTTTGAAAAATTCCGATCTTACCTCATCTTGAACAAAAAGCAATTAGTGTATTCAGATCACTCATGCCCTAAAATGCTCTTTTGCATAAGAATGATTACAAGGCTGAGATTACTCCGGTGGGTTCTCTCCCTTCATGATTTCTCATTCAAAGTAATTGACACAAAAGGAGCTGAGAATCTCGTGGCCGTTCATCTTTTCTCCGATTAGAAAATCCGTATGAAAATGTGCTCGACCCAAAGGAGGTGAATGAAAATTTTCCTCTCAAGACACTTAATATGGTGACTTCTCGTGGTGACGAAGTTACCAACGTGGTTTGCTGAGTATGCAAATTACCACGCGGGGATTTTATTTAAAGGGTGTCGTCCCAACAAAAGAACAAGTTTTTCAAGGATGTTAAACACTACTTTAGGACGACTCCTTATTGTTCAAAAATATGTGAGGACAAATGTCCGGCCGGTGTGGGTTGTGGCCCAAGAGTTGTTTGGACATCCTTACACCTTGCATAGTGTGACCCCACCGGGGGACATTAGATGGTGCCAACTACACAGCAATAATGGTTTATTGGGGGGGGGGGCTTAGGATTTTATTGGCCCACGATTTACAAAGATTCGCATGACTTGGTCACTCGATGTGACACTTGCCAACGTCAAGGAAAAATTTCGCAGCGTGATGAAATGCCTTAAAATTTTTATCTAAGTTTGCGAAAATCTTTGACGTGTGGGGCATCGATTTCATTGCGGCTGTTCCCGTCTTTACAGAAGGGAACAAATACAATACTCGTGGCGGTCGACTATTTGCTTCAACATGGGATATAAAGCAAATGACGTCCCCACACAACGACGCCGAGTTGTTTGAAATTTCTTAAATCTCTCTTCGCACGATTTGGTGCCCCTTCGTGCTATCTAGAGTGATAGCTGGAACCATTTTTGCAATGACCAGGTAGCAAGGTTCATGCTTAAATTATGGAGTTATCACCGTCTTACACCACGTAATTCACCACAAAACAAGTGAGTAAAGTTGAGGTACAATCGTGGCTGAAACGAATTATTGAAGACCGTAGGGCGAACTGTGGCCTTTGGTTGAATAACTAGATGATTGCACTTTGGGCCTTCATACAGCTTACAAAATAGCCTCGGGTTGCATCCTACAAGTCGTATACGGAAAAGACATTGTCATCTACCAATCGAGCTCGAGCACAAAGCTACTGGGCTTGTGAAGCATGCAAACTTTGCCTTGAGGAAACGCGGAGTGTGTGATCACCGTTAAAGTTCAACTCAAGGAATAAAATGAACTTCGTGCATCATGCTGTATGAGAACTCATTTGATCTATAAAGAGAAACAAAGAGGTTCTATGACTCAAAGATCAAAAACAGCGTTTTTAACGTTAGTGATCAAAGTCCTCCTCTTTACTCTAGGTTGAATATGTTCTGGGAAGTTGAAATCATGTTGGTCCGGGAACCATTTCACCATTTCCCATGTCTTTCCATATGGCACCATTGAGTTATCTCAAAACTCTGGGCCAAACTTCAAGGTGAACGGTCATAGAATTAAGCACTACTTTGGAGGGGACATACCAAAATTGGTTGTCCCAGATCTCCAAACCTTCCCCAAGGACAAATGAATTTGGGGATTGGGTCAAGCTTAGTGACCATAAACAAGCGCTTTGGTGGGGAGGCACCCATGCTTATTCGTAGTTATATTATGTAGTAATAAATAAGTGTTTTTGTTATGAGAGGTGTGCCTCTTTCCTTTCTCGTTTGCTTGTATTTTTGTGATTGTCCAGATATGTCCGGATTTTTGAAGTCTCTATGCTCACCATAGTTTTTGTCTTCGATAACAAGACTTATCCTCAGCTCATTTAGGCAATCTATATCCTAATCTTATCGACTAACGTTTATATTTAAGCATACTTAATAAACGGCTTAGGATTTACGTAGAGGCCCTTCTTAAAACATTGAGGAAAATGTTTAATCCTAGTATGGGGAGGGGGGATCTATCAGATTGATTGTGCCCTTGCAGCCGTTGTTTAGCGTAATCCCGTTTTTTACACTCAAATATCCAAAAAAAAATGAAAAAAATTTCAAAAATTTCAAAAATTAAATAAGTGTTTTTGTCACATTTTTGACTCTTTCCTGTTGGGTATGAATAAGAGTAATTTTTGACACGACCCTGAGCTATGTTGAGCTCTAGATTGTTACTTAACGTTTTAGGTAAGCGTTCGCGAAAATTAGGAAGACGAAAAAATGATAAGAGTTAAGTATGAGTTGGATGCTTAAAACAGGAATTGTGTTGGAAATTTATAAAAAGCTTACATGTAATGTAATTTGTGACTTTTTTCTCCCATAAGCTCTAACCGGATTAATATACATGCTATTTTTGGAGATTAAACTTAAATCAACAATTTTATGTAGTTATAGCAAAAAAATTTTAGTCTTAGTTCAAACTTATACTTGAATTTTTCAAAAAGATGTCTTCTCTATATATTTTTTTAAAATAATAATATAATAATAATATTGTTATAATAAACTGTAGGGCTGATAAAAGTTTGCTGTTATCTTGCGGCTCAACAACCGAGGTTACAGCCTTCTAACAGAAAGCCTATAGTATGAATAATAATCTGAGACTGAAAAAAGTTTGTTGCATCTTGCCGGCTCACAACCGATGTTGCAGCCTTCTAAAAGGTCGAGGGTTACAATTGCATAAATGTTTAATATTAAGTGTGAATTAATAAATAGATCTCTTTTTGTTAAATTTAAATATGCTTTTGAACTTTGACTATATTATTTTATAAGCTATGTGGAATACGGAAAAACTGAGTGTTTTGAAGCCTAAGGGTCCTGAGTACGATACTAGTTCTCTGTGGCGGTGTCAAAAGCCTGGTCACTTAGCCGCAAGGTTGGGATGTGCCGAGACGAAAGTCGCTACATGGGTTTGATCTGCTTCAAATCCTTATTATCGGGTGGATGGACGTGGAAACTGAATTTGCAAACACTTGATCCATGGTTGAAATTCATAATAGCACATTCACCTAAGATATAAAAATTGTCGGGAGTGAAAAGTTCACAAGTTGCAAATATGAGTAGTGTTAGCATCTTAACTGATACTTAACTGTGATTTCGTTTTAAGCTTGGTTTGGAGCAAGTGAAAAGTCGGGGACGATGAATTTATCCTTTTTGGGGGCATTCTCGGATCGAAATGCATCTTGTTCTATGATCCCTAACAGTTATGAAAATAACGAAAGTCAAATAAGTTAGTTAGTTGCTTAAAAAGAAAAGTACAAAAAAAATGAGAAAAAGGAAAAATACAAAAATATTAGGAATAAGTGTATACATTTAAAAATGGTAAAAATTAGGCTTTTCTAAACTCTTGAATCTTTAATTTCCCTCGATAAACACTTTGCTACTTTTCGAGGTTATTAGTCGAGGGTGATTGAGATTCTTAGTTTTCTAAGTGCTTACTTATAGCATTACGTGAGGACACGCAATATCTTAGTATGGGGGATTTTGGTATGTGTTTAATTATACATACCTTTGACCGCTAAAACCAGACTTAAATGACTAAAAAGGTACTAAAAATACATTGTATTTTTATGTTTTGCATTTGTATTGTGCAGGTAATGGATATCTAAGAAAAGGACAAAAAATACGAAGCTAAATTCAACTCAAAAGTACGAAGCACATGAGAACGGAAAGGAGCATGAAAGAAAAGTCCAAGTCAAAGCTAAAAGTCAATCAAAAAGTCAATAGTCAAATAAAGGTAAAGTAACCCGGGAAAGCGCATTATACAAAAAAAAAATTATAATCCTACAATATACCCTTATAAAAGCCCAAAACCATTCCTTTCTATACCCGACCTAAACACTAGCCCACCATCACCCTTAACACCCCCGTTTTCTCCCGTTACCCTTTTATAACACCTCCGTTAGTCCTTTAAGGACTAACGGTGCAAACCATCTATAACTCCAGGGACCAAAGTTGTATCACCACAAGGACTATGAATGCAATACAATGTATAACTTTCAGGGACCTTTCCTGACGTTTCTTAAACTTCAAATAACAGCGGGAACAACTGTTCATCATCTCCCACAACAAACGTGTCCCTGTCCTCACTACCCGCTAAATAACAGACAAAACTATTCCCTTTTATTCTCTACTTAATCTACATACCCCACACCTTATCCCACCAATTGCCACCTTGGCAATCCCTCCAATCTCCATTCGTTCAAGGAAAATGACAAGGATTTAAGGGCTTTGATCATACAACTTGGGGAGCACTCAATTTGGACGACTATGATGACATTTGTGACCTCTCTCACACAACAAGCACACCTGCAAAGCCTCTCAGCAAAGAAGCACAAAACCTAGAACCTTCCTTCAAGGAGTATAAATAGGCTCCTTTGTAAGCCATTGAGGCACTTAGTCTTTTTCTAGCTTTTATTTTTCAACTTATTTAGTTTAAGGTATTTCAATCTTCCTTGTAATGTTTTAAAATTAATGAAATTTTAAGTTTTAGTTTTAAATCTGTTTTCAAGTTTGAAGTTAAATTTATGTTCTAAAAAGCTCACTACAAGCTCTTATAAGTTTTTATTAAACCAATCCTATAACCTGTTTTCATAAAAAGAATGGCTTAGATAAAAAATTGTTAAGAAAAATCACAAAAATTCACCCCTAAATTACCACAGCTTTTGGATGATAAGCTAGCCTTGAAAGAGCTTATAGACCTCACTGACACGCTAGAGCTTGTAGACTTGATTGTTTGCCCTGTTTTGAGCAAGGGTGTTGTAAGTTTCTTATTTCTAAAATTTTAGTTTTATTACTGTAGCATAGCTTATTGTGCTTAATTTATGCTTATTCTTGCTTGTTTATGCTTATTAATGTTAGTTAATGCTTATGAATGCTTTCTTGTAGCTTAGAAATCATTGGTTTGAGGTTTTCTTAAAAAATCTGTCTTAAAGTAGCTTAATATTGCATTATCTGTTTTCAGCTTATTTGAGTGCTTATTAGTTGTTTAAACATGCTTAGTATTGCTTATTATGCTTGTTAAACATCTGGTCTTAAGGGTTTGTTCATATGAAAATCAAGTTATTAAGTTAAAATTGGTAAAAAAGTGCTTAAAGGGGTGTTTGGTTTAACCTGTTTCATGGGTCAAAATGGGTCAGAATTAGTTGTGCCTTTTGGGTCATGTTAGTTTAGCTGAATTCAATCATAAAAGGTAGCTGTGGATAGGTTTTTAAAGTGTTAGATATCAAAAACATAGACTTACTATAAGTTGTCTTTTAAATCTGTTGCTCACAAACTTTATTTTATAAGATTGTTTGATTGGACCTTTGAATCTTGTATATTTGTGATGTTTTTGTGTTTATTCAAGACCTAAAAGAAGTTAGAAACAAAGTCTAATAACCTGCAAATTGTGTTTGAGTCTTTGTCATATTCTGTCAAAAAATTTTGTTAAGTGTTTTCTTTGAGAAATTGCATTTTCAATTGCTTATTGTGGCCTAATCTGAAGTTTAAAATGTTTTTTGAACATTGTTGCGTGTTCTTTGAGGCTTAAACTTTATCTGTTTGTCGGTTAAAAGTTCATTAAGGTTTGTATACGAGCTTATTTTTAAGTTCAAAAGTAGGTATTTGTTAAGATTGCAACATATTCTAAGTGTTTAGTCTGTGTGAAATAGCCCTTTCATCAAGATTTTTTAGGGCTTAATTGAGTTTCAAACTCTCTTTTGGTCAATGATTATTGTAGCTTATTGTTTAAGCTTTTTAGTGGTTATGGCCCTTTAAAGCCATAAGGTTCCAATTCTCTTGAGATTATTTTTTAAGATCAAATAGTAGCTCCCCCTGGATGTTTGTATGCAGTTTTTTGCTTAAGTGCTTTGGCATATTTGCACCCCATACACATAAACTCAACTAATCCAACCCAATGCTTATTCTGCTTATTTTCCTAGCTTATTTAGGTTTAATATTGCTTATTAGTTTAGTTTAAGCCCAATTTAGCTTATTTCCTTTAGGTTTAAGCTTATTTGAGCTTATTTGCAATTTAGCTTAAAATTTTTAAGTTTTATAGCCTTTTAGTTAATCTGACTATTTTAGCTTATTGTAGCTTATTTTGGTTGCTTATTTTTGTTCTTTGTGCTCATTTAGTATAGCTTATTATCTGATTTAGCTTATTTCTCTTTTTCATTTGCTTAAAAGTTAAAACAGTTAAGTCATTTAGATTATTTAGCTTATTCTGTCTTATTTAGCTTATTCTAGTGCTTATTCGTGGTTTATAAAAAAAGGTGTCTTTGTAAAAAGTGCTTATTTTTAAGTGTTCTAAAAAGTTGAAAAAAATAGAAAATCAAAACGTTTGGGATTAGGAGAAATCCCAAGTGAGCCTAGACTCGAACCTGGGACCTCTACCCTCATCAACCAAACATTTTATCCCAACACTCACCACCATTGTGCTACAATAGCTCATCCGTTAGAGCTTGCACAAATTATAAATTTGTACACATTTCCACCCCAATTTCATTAAGCCACTTCGTGGCTTATTAGGGGCTTTTTAGAGCTTATTGGATAAGCTTGTATCACCAGCTTAATTTTCCTAGGCATTTCACATCATTTAGGACTTTTCTTGTTTTTTTTAGAATTTTTCATTAATATTTGTTATTTTTAATCATTTTTCGTAGATTAAATTTTTAGAATGTAATTTAAAAATAGTAAATTAATTCAGAAAATTACAAAAAAATAGTTTTTGGTTTTAGAATAAATATTTTTAGGTTTACAAACATTAAAATCATTTTTACCACTTTTAGATTTTTATTTCGATTTTTAGCTTTTTAAGTTAGTTTTATAAAAAAGATTTTTATTAAAAAAAGTATTTAAAAATAGTTTTCTTAATTTTTATCATATTTTAGACTTTTCTAAGGTAGAATATCATTTTTTATAATTTTTAGGTATTAATTTGGTATTTTCTAGAAATTTAAATAGATTAAATTAGTTTTTAATTCATAAAAAATTATTAAAAAGCCAAAAAAATATAAATCTTTTTTAGAAAATTTTATTTTGTCATTTTTGAGGTTTACATGCATTAAAATCTTTTTTAGGGTTTTAGTTTGAATTAGTTGATAATTTAGCGCGTTTTTAGGATCCTAGTTTTGCATTTTTAGTTAAATTAGTGTTGCCTTAGTTAATTTTAGTGTAAATTGCATTAATTTCCCCGTAGTTATAGAAAACCAATCCCAATCTTGTTCCAGTCAAGCATCGATTCTCAAAGCGACTTTCGACTTTCCATTGCATTCCTCATCGGGGAAACGACCCGGGAATCATACTCCCGGATTATTATAATTGTGATATTTTGATTCCTACCCTATTATTATTATATATTATATATTATAAGTATATATTATATTTATATTTATATATTATATAAAAAAGGAGGTATAATCAGAACAGATCACGTATGCAATTCCTCTTATGACATCACCGGTGATTGATGTTACTTCAAGACCCGACTCTCCCAATATACATAGGCCACTACCAACCACCGCAACCGCAACAGCAACAACAACAACAACGACAACAACAACTCATCCTCTACCACCTCAACCACAACAAAGTGCCACTGATTCCATCTTGATAAAGCGCATCGGTGAGCTTCAACAACACATGGCGGATCTGGTACATGCCAACTTAGTCCTGGAGGAAAGGATGGACAAACAAGGATCCATATTGTACAAATTAGAGAATCTGGATGTCCCTCATCAAGTGAGAAAAGCAGTGGATGAAATAGTCATGGATGCTGTAAACTGGGCTCTTCAAGCACCTCTCAGGGATCGCTTTAGAGACTTGCTAGTAGCCGATATGAAAGAGATTCTTCACCACCGCATATGGGAATCTAATTCCTACCAAGCTCACGAAGATCACAAGAAACTGTACGAAGCTCT
>BQNB010099476.1:0-16033 GCA_026074375.1 Tanacetum coccineum | reverse complement strand
CACTTATTTGGAGTTAAAGTGGAGTTTCACAGGTTTGTGTTTTATCATATCTCAAATGGCTTACAACATTTGGAGGTAAATTGTTCATACTTACAAGTTTGGGTTATTCTACTTCAGCATCAAGTTTGTTATACTTAGTTTTCTTCATCAGTGATCATTACATAGAGCCTACAGAATTGAAGATTCAAGAAATGGTTAATATATGGGTTTCAGGGGAAGCTTATTGCTAAAATGTTTAACCATTTACATGCATCATTGAGGTGAATGTGTTTACTACTGCTAGTCATTATTACTACTGCTAGTGTGAGTTTCTACTACTCAAGTTCATTTTTCTTATTGTGCTTAATGGTGGGTAATTTGAGGAATTAGAAGGCTTGGATTAGAAGTGTAATATTGGTTTGTAGTGGTCAAGATCAAAGTTGCTTATATTCACAGGTCCCTTATTTGATATTATGACAAAAAGGGGAAAAAGATTTACAAAGAAGATGTGCAACTTACAGATCCTTGGCGGAATTAGATAGATCCTTATTCTTTAATATATATTAGCTTCAGGAGAAGAAGCTCGTGCTTATTTTGGTTTTGTCATTATCAACTAGGGGAAAATTGTTAGGAATTATATTTGAGTTGATAAGACAAAACATATGAAAGATGAAGGACTTAAAAGACAAAAGAGGAATTCTTCAAAGGATGGAAGATTACAGAAGATTTCATAGAAGATAATTGTAAAAGTTAAGAAGATTTAGTTGTTTCCTAATACTTATCCTTTGTAAACCTAATATCTCTAGTATATAAAGAGATATAGGTCGTGTTATTTTCTGTGTGTCAAAGATGTAAACACCAGAAAAGTGTGTGTGTGTTCTAGGCGTCAAGTTCTCTAAGGAGACACCTAGGTTGTTTGTGTTTTAGCCTCAAGGATCTTTGATTCCTTGTTATTGTTTAGATAACACGTTCTACCATTGATCAAGGTAGAATTAGGGATTGTAGTAGTCATGTATCATAGTGAAGATAATGATGAAAACCTTGGTAGAATAACATTGATTTGTTCTTATTCTGCTGCATGTTATTATCTTTGTTATTCATCCTAGATATAGATCTAAACAATCTAAGCTTACAATGATTTTTTTAATCTCAACAAGAAACTCCCTGATCATTGCTTCGAGATTTGAAGTTTAGCATAAATCTTTTGATTATTTTCATCTTCCCACAAGCTCTTTATCCCATGTGATCACAAAAACAATCCAAAGCATAAAATCATTCTATAAGAATTATGAAGTGTACAGGAAATACAAACCTAACTCACTTTCATAGGAATAATGATTGCATTTAGCATATGCAACAAGCCTTTTAAACCACTTGGTGGCCCAAGTGGACGAGTTTAGTCTCGTGAGGGCTTCCAGAGAACATACCCATAAAGTTCATTTACGTATACAAGGTTTAGACATGTTTAAAACTTAAATTTTTAGGATTTCAGAAGGAGGTTACGGCGTAACCCCGGTGGTTACGTCGTAAACAAGTGGTAAAATTTTCAAGTTTTAAGGTGTTACTGTGCAACCATGAAATGGATTACGTCGTAACTTTAGTGGTTACGGCGTAAACTAAAGTTGTTATGCCGTAACTGCTGCAGATTTAGCAAATTTACCACATGAGTATGAGTCGAGTCGGCCTTAATAATTGCCTCCTAGCTTCTGGATTCTGCAAAACAAAGTAAGAAACATGCGAACCAACTAATGTAAAAAATAAATTTTATTAAATAAAGGACGGGTTGTCTCCCGACATGCACTTTTGTTTATTAATGAGTCTTTAAGTTAGACTCACGCTCATTCTACGTCATCTCGTCTTCATAATTTTCAAAAACCTCATCCATGATATTTCTCCTTAAAGTAGCGACATTGTTCCTTGACCGAGGTAATTCTTCCATGTTTGAAACTTCAAGTTTCGTGTCAACCTCTCCTGGTCCTAAACTATATCGGGTAAGTTTTACTTGTTCAATTATGATTGGAAGCGGTTCTATGTATGGCATTCCTAAAAGCCTACATCGTCTTTTATTATATTCCTCTTCATCTAAATCAATGAACCCCTCATATGATGTTGGTTCGAGATATTCAATTATCCCTTCAATGTCGTTTTCGTCATCAGATGTCCCTTTGAACCATTCTTCATGTAAGTTATGAATGATCCTCTCTCGAATTTCATTATTTCTACCATCCCCGCATTAGTCAGGGTCAAAAAAGTCATTGTTGTCATCGTAATTAACTCCGAATCGCTTTCTTCAGTGTCCGGTGAGGATTTTCTTTTTCATTGTTTCATCTACTTCCCCATATTTAATTTTTAACCAATCATTTAAACTTAGATCATTCCATTCTATATTTATGTGATCATTATCGTTCTCACTTTCCCAATAACATCAAATTTCATTATTGCGTAAGCTTCCCCCATCACACTCGTCGTTAGATGGGTTTCATGATGCCCATACCTCTTGAATCCTATTATTTTGTCAGTAAATCGGGGTGCACCAGTGTGGTTTTCTCTTTCCTAAAATGGGTTTTATATTCTTACCAATAGCTTCCTGGGCGGTTAAGCAACACTTATGAGCTATTTCATCATGTGTTTCCTGAGTAACTACCTCATAGGTGAATAAATCAGTGTCTATCGCAAGGATGTGGCATGATTCACATGTATTAGTAGTGTACGTGAATAAATCAGATTCTATGTTCATTAATTCATCCTCTTCTGTTATCAGGTTGATTTTGATCATTAGAACCGATTCATTTCTCTTATCAGGTAAATCATTTTTCATTTTAAAAATAACTTTTTTGTTCCCAACTTCCAAAGAAATAGATTTTTTTAAGACATCAACTTTAGCGTAGGCAGTCGTAAGCAAGGGTCTTCCTAAAATGACAGGCATCCTAAAATCTTCCAGGACATCAAGTTCAATGAAATATATGGGTAAGATAAATTTATCAATTTTTATCAGAAGGTTCCTAACAATCCCTTTCGAAATGCATTTAGAATTATCAGCCAGCTCTATGTTTATTTGGATTGTTTCAAGCTTTCCTATCCCTAGACAGTTGTACATGTAAAAAGGCATGATGTTAATGCTTGCTCCTAAGTCTGCTAAAGCGTTGTTAAAGTCTAACCTTCCAATTGAGCAGGGTAGGATAAAGCTTCCAGGGTCTTTCTCCTTCGGGGGTAGTTGGTTAAGGAGAAGAGCTGAGCATCTGCGATTCATTCTAATGTTTTCATTTTCTATGGTTAATGGCTTGTTGGTTACCATGTCCTTCATATATTTAGGATATTCATCGGATTGCCTGATTTCCTTGAGGAAAGGTCGATTTGACTTGATTTTCTTTAGTCTTTCCATGGTTTTATGGATTAATGCTTCTTCAGAATGTTGTTCTAGCCTTCTGGGAAAGGGAATTGGGGGAACGTACGGTTCTATATAGTGGGTTGTTGTTTGTTTTGGGGAAGTTTGTTTTAAATCTTCGTCAGGGATTGATGTAACATTTTTAAATTCATCGTCATCTGAAAATCCAGAGTTAGCCAAAAAGTACTCAATTTCTTTAGGAGAGTAGTAGAATGGGGTGTATAGAGGTGCTCCATCAATAGTGAAAATTGCCTTGCAATCCTCATTTTTATCTGTCTTAGTTACTGCTTCCTTGGCCAAAGTTGTCACCCTAGACTTTAGTGCAAAAAGATATTTACCTTTTGCTTCCTTGGACTTTAGATGTTCATGGTGGTTTTGGCTTTTTTCTAAGTTATGGCAAAAAGTTTTCAGTCATTCGTCTTGTTTTAGCTGTCTCATAGAGGCTTCCTCAATGTATTTCTTAATTATTTCGGCCAAGATTTTTCTTCCTCCATTATTCCCGTTAAAAGGCGTTGTTCATCCAAATTCTCCATATCTGACCTCTTTAACTTGTATAACTTTCTCATTAATGGGACAATCCTTGTCGAGGTGAGGTCCTTTACAAATCTGGCATCCAACCTGGATTGCATGAACACTTTCCTTTAGTTTCTTCATGTCTCGTCCTAGGTTTTCCAACTTATTTACCAAAGCAGCTAGTCTATCATTACTACTACTGCTTCTAATATTCTTGCTTGTCGTTACGTCGTGCCATTTTTGAGAATGGTCAGCCATGGTCTGAATTGCTGTAAGAGCTTGGGCCGGTGTCATCCCAGGGATTGGTCCCTGCAAATCAAGCAATTGACGATTTATAGTGCTCAAACCCTTATAAAAGATATTTCCCTTTTGATGACTATTGATGTCGTAAGTAGGGCACTTGTATAGCAGGTCATTATACCGCTCCTAGGCCTGGTATAATGATTCGTCTCCATCTTGCTTGAAGTTGTAGATATCTTCAAGCCGCTACGCGGTCATCGAAGGTGGGCAATACCTTTGGATAAAGGCCTTTTGAGGAGATCTTAGGTATTGATAGTTTCTGGGGCTAGTCTGTCCACCCATCTTTTTGTGGCTTCGGTAAGAGTAAAGGGAATATTAAATAAGCCAATGATGCTAAGGACCTGATCAATGTGATCGTGAACATCCTTGTCTTTGTTCCCAGAGAAAGTGTCTTCCCTCAATTCGCGCATGAATTGACTCTTGATTTCGAAATTGACATTGCCTTCGATTTTGGGTTTAACCACGCCTGGTGCCTGGTTTTCTCGTGACAATGCTAGGTTTTGTTCCATGGTGAGAATGTCGATGTCTACTCCGGCCATGGTTCCTGCAGGTATAGAGTTTAGAAAATGAAGAGAAATAATGAAATAATCAAATTAATTCTAATTTTTAGCTCCCCGGCAGCGGCGCCAAAAACTTGATCCGTATTTTGTTTTAAATATATTTTTTACCAAGTTTTAAATTTATAAAACTCGTTTTACCTTACAAACACACTAACAGGAAGAGAACTCGATCTTGAGTAGTGTAGAATGGTAAATCCGAGGTCGTCCCAAGAGCTAAGTTGTAATTAGTTTTAATTTGAAATGTCACGTTTTGAAAATGGTTTTTGATTTGAATTGAAAGGAATTAAAAATGCAAAATAAATTTAACACTAAAAATAAAAAGAGTTGGAGATATCAGGAGAGAAAACGTGCTAACTTAGTTACTTCATTACTATTGTTATGAAAACATTTTCATGTGTAGTGTTAAACTATGGTTTCATTAGCGGTTTCTAAGTTCGATAGACTTGAATAGGCATATATAGTCTATCCTATACTTCCCGCAATTCCGACTCAGTCCAAATCGTATAGGAGGTAGGATATCCAAGTTGCAGTGATTAATCCTAACTATTCCCAAAACTGATCTAATAACTTATACAGATTATTAACCCTCTCTGAAAGAGTTCCTGTGCTTTTTAGGTATACTGAGTGATAAGTGCGGTGACCGGTTAGTTCCTACACTAGGGGTCGGAGTCATAGATCCTCCCTAGTACATGATGGATCCCATATTGACTAGATAATTTAATAATGGGGCAAGCGAGGTCCAAACACCCTGTACTATTAAAACCCAGGGTTACACGATAGTCAAGGAATATCTAACAAAACAATAATCTAACAGGAAACAAACATCATAACAACAATAATTATATAACTAGGCCAGCACTTTAAGTGCTTAGCCGCTCATGGTAACGGAAACACAACAAGAAATAGAAGTAATCGTAGATTGAAAGCTCATAATTCTTACAATATTCGTATTTGAACGATTTAATATAAAAATTAAATAAAGTGTGATCTCCCTTGGACTCCAGGTGGAATTCTTTGAAGGTTGAAAGCCTTTGTCGCCTCTCCAATTGGCTGTGGATGAAGTGATTTCGGAATAGCTTGAATGAAGCCTCAATTTATAGGTATTGAACCTGTTACGGCATAATGGAAAAAGGTGTTACGCCGTAACCTTCTTACACGACATTCTATATTTAAGAAGTTGTTACAGCGTAACCAGATATGGTGTTACGCCGTAACCTTCAAATAATTGTCATAAGTACGTGATTTTCCTTCCATATTTGTGGATCTTCATGGTTATGGCGTAACCATGTAGGGTGTTACGCCATAACTCTACTTAAGATTTCCTTCTAAATTCATGTTTACGGCGTAACTAGATATGGTGTTACGTCGTAAAGTTGTCCTTGATCTTCGTACTTGCTTAATATATGTTACGGTGTAACCATTTTTGGAGTTACGCCGTAACATGCTTCAAATATTTAGACTTTGAGTCCTTTTTCCCTTGTTTCTTGTCACTTTCCTGCATTTCACTTGAAAACTATAAAATGATAGAAAATATCTAGTTTTCGAGTGTTAGTGAAAAATTTACAGGTAACATAGGGGGTATTTTGCCACCAAAAAGTATTAAATATTTGATGTTATCATATAACTACCCTTACACCCCTCAGTGCCTATCCTTTTTGTTGTTCTCATAATTTTCTGGTGGATTCCGGATTATTAATGAAGAGCATTGTTTACACCCCACTAAATGTTACACCCAAATTGCCTTAGCCTTCCTTGTATGTACTCATTTTTAGTACTTTATTGTTAGCACAATTGTTTAACCCTAGTTAATTGTTTACTTAATTAGATGGTTGCTAAGTCGAGTCTACTATTAGTGTATACAGTTTTGGAACGATTGAGATTCATGGTAGTTTTTATTATATGGAGAATTGGGAAAGAAAATCAAAATATTACCCCCATATTTGTCTAATATGCTCCATGTTTATTGATCTTTCTAATTTGGGTCATTAGTTAGTTTATTTTTGAGTTATTATGAAACTCAAGTGTAGGGTGTTGTTATAAACCCCGATTCATGTATATTATTTTATTTTCAACAGATGGTAAGGCAAAAGTGTATATAAAAAAATAGAAAAATGTCAAAAAGCAAAAAAAATATGTTAGAATATACGGGCTGCCATTTTGCTATTGTTTATGTCAAGAGAGAGTCAAGAAAAGAAAAAGAAAGAGATTGATGTTAGCCTTACCATTTTATGAAGCTGGCGTCTTAAACATGAATTGGATTAGTTATCTAGAATGCACATAACGCAAGGGCTTAAGTTGTCATGTTGTAATAGATAGGATGTGATAAGCTTTTAAATACCCCTTATGACTCTCCATGAGGGGTGTGGCTAAGTGTGTATTGTTTTCCTTCTTTCTCTTTCTAATAAAACATTTCATTTACTTTCCACCCTCTCTATCTCCAGATCTCACCACCACCACCACCATGGTGGTGGTCGGCTTGTTTTTCGGCCGGCCACCCGACACCACAAATAACATCAACTACATAGATAAATGATCCTAACAAGTGGCATCAGAGCACAAGCTATTAAGTTATTTATTTTGATTTGTGGTGTTTAGTATCTCGTATGTTTTTCTCTCTTGTCCAAATAGTCACATAATAATGTCATCTCATGTTTTTTTCTGGTTGATTAAAAGACTGTCCAAAAATTCCATAATCTTTTCTAGTTAAACTTACAAACGTTAATGATGAGGTGTCATTTTATACACTATTTCGGGGTCATTTAACCCCTTAAATCATGCAAATATGCCCAGATTATGTGCTTAATCATTTGTTTTTAAGTTTTTAGCACTTGGATGGCATTTGGAGGAAATACATGTGACTTGGGCTCACTTGGAGAAGAAACAGACAAGACTACGGACCTACACCAAATCTCTTGAAAGATTGTGCATATAGAGCGTGGAGACAGCGTTGCAAGCATAAAGCGACGCCGTCACGATCTATCTAGTGACGGCGTCAGGAAATTGACGACGGCGTTAGGACATAACCGACTCAGATCAGACCGAGAAGATTCTATCTCGTGATGGCATCGTGACTATAACTGGACGCCGTCGCGACGATTACTCTATATATATTAAGCTGAATTTAGGGTTTTAAGTGTGTAACTTTGTATAACTTTTAGGAGCCGAACCCTAAGTATTTTGTCAGCTTTTAGTCCGACTTTAAGGCCTGAAAACCCTATTGTAACTGACCTTAATCCATGTTTTAATCAAGTAAGATTATATATCTTTAATCATTCAATATGTCTATGTGTTGTTTTATTGATTTATGTTCTTGCTCTCTTTATAACATGTTAGCCTAAACCCTCCTTTGTATTTGCTTATGATTGCATGAAAGTTGGATTGTAGATCCTTTTACTGTTGCTTCTTGAGATGAATGTGCGTGTTAGGCTTTATAAAACTAGCCAAAAGATATTAATAGGCGTCTAGGGAAACGCAAGTGTGTAGAAAGGATACCATCGGTAACAATCTTCATACTACCTTACCCCTAATATGGTTGATCCCTCTTAAGATATTTCAATTGCATTTAATATACTCTTAGGGGCCTTGTAATAGTCTTCATACTACATTACTTGTGTGTTGCCTTAACAGAATATTAAATAGACGGTCGGTTCGTGTAATTCGTTCATGACTTAGGAAATACTTACACAGATCATTACAAGTGTGACAAGGAAACAAGATTAGGAGAAGAAATCTAATGAGTAATGCATGATTAAGCAAATACATTATTTTATCATAAAGCTATCACCAGTAATTTAGATATAATTAGTTTATTAATTAGTTAAACAAACCAACCTCTCGAACCATTGATTTTATTTGATTTCTATAAAGTATAAAAATACAAAAATAATCTTCTTTGAATCATGTAGATCTCAGTTAAGCTCTGTTTAAGCCTTCCCAACCTATTCCCCTAGAGAACGATAACAACCCCCGAGTCTTGACTATACTACACTGCAACGATTAGGTACTCTACCTAGGGAGTTGTAAAACTTCTTGTTGAAGTCCTACAACTACCACATCAAGTTTTTGGTGCCGCTGCTGGGGAATAGTTAGGTTTTGAACTTAGTTTATATGAGTTCTACTCGCTTAAATCCTTTTAAGTGAGAATTTTATTTTCGTATATTAGCTTTCTTATAGTTTATCTTTTCTTTATGTTATTTGTTTCGTAATCCATTCTCGTCAACCACCATGGGAGAAGCGAATCCTATCCGTACTCTTGGAGATTACTCCAAACCTAGCCACGAGGGGTACAGGAATATCATTGAACTCCCCGTAGGGAACAATGTGGTAGCTCTTTGATCCGACATCATCCGGTTGGTGCAAAATAGATGCTCATTCCACGGACTTCGGTCTGATGATCCAAACCAACACCTCAAGTATTTCTTAAAACTTGTGGACTTACTTGACCTTGATGGTGAAAATAGGGAAAGAAAGCGCCTGCATTTATTTCAATTTTCCCTTCGCAATCAAGCTAGCAATTGGCTTGAACGTCTTCCAGCATGATCCATTTCCACATGGGAGGATCTTACTACTCGTTTCCTTGCTTAATTCTTTCCACCAGGAAGGACTGCAAAACTCCGCAATGATATCTTGATGTTCTAACAACATCAAGGAGAATCTCTCTCAGAAGCATGGAATCGTTTCAAGGACTTACTACAAAAAGTCCCTCATCATGGCATCGACCTTTGGCTCCAAGTCTAAATTTTTTATGACCATGTCACTCCCGCCACAAGATGAATCATTGACTAATTGGCCGGTGGTAAGCTTCGTGACCGAAACGCTAAAGAATCCTGGGCACCATTAGAGGACCTCGCTCTCTATGACAACAAAAGTTAGAACGACCCAAGGGATTTTACTAAGCCGGTCAAGGTAATCTCTTTGCCTCAAGATTTCCCGAGTACATCCGAACGCCGCCTTATCGAGCTCGAAAATCAAGTTCAACGTTTGATGGAAGCTCTTATTGCTCCGATGCAACCTACTCAAGTGAACAAGATTACTTCCTCATGTGAGATCTGTAGTGGTCCCCAAGACACTCAATACTGCATGGAAAATCCCGAACAAGCCTTTGTTGAATATGCATCCTCACGTACCGATGAAGCGGGAGGTAAGTGGTACACTTTTAAGCCCGAGAAAAACAATTTTGGTGACACCTACAATCCGTCATGGAAAAGTCACCCAAACCTTAGGTGGAGACAACCCCAAAATTCTCAAAATAATTTCTCAAACCCACCTAACCGATTCTAACCCAACGGTTCAATCCCGAACCGCTCCTTCAACAACAATCCTTAAAATTTTAACAGTCAATCAAATATAGAATGATTGTGTCCAACTTCATGGCATCTCAAGACGCTAGATTGTCTAAGTTTGAAGCCGATTTCAAACAACAACAAAGTGAGATGACCAACAAAATTGACACAGTATTGAAGGCCATCACCGATCGAATAGCATGAGCACTCCCTAGCGACACGGTTCAGAACTGGAAACTAAACGTTAACCCTACCTCTCCAGTTTTGTCTGCTCTTTCTTACCCAACTAAAGACCCGCAATGCTCAACCCATATCCATGGTTCGATCAGCACCATCATAATCCATCCCAAGCAACAAAGAAACTCCCATAACGAAAAGCCAAAAACGGGTGAGCAAAATAGAGAGGGAAGCCCTGAAAACACCCAAGCCATTGAAGAGCAATGGGATACACCACAACTGGAGCTAAAAAAAACCAAATGCTAGTGATAAAATAGGGCCTAGCAGAAATGACGAGGAAATTGAATGGTTAGATGTCGAAGAACCTCTGGATTTAGTTAATACAAGTAAGGCATCGGTCTATGAATCATTGATTAAGGAGACGCCAAAATGTTCACTGAATTATGACTTTAGGATCAAAAAGGGTGACCCAAGAAACCTTAAAATCCTTTGCATGATAGGACATAAATTCACGGCCAATGCATACATTGATGTTGACCTACCCATGAACATCATGTCCTTGGCCTATTATAACTATATTAGAAAGAATGGATATGAGTATAGGGGAAGAAATTACATTGGATTAGGAAGGGATATGCACGTATTTGTAAGAAATATGAGTTACATCATGGATTTCACCATTTTGGAAAATATTGAGACTAACATCGACGCTAGCTTGTCCCATGTAATATTTGGACAACCCTTCATTAAAATCTCCTGCCTTGCTATAAATAGGAAACACGGTTTAATGACTTTCATGGATGGAATTAAAGAGATTACCTTTAAAAGACCGTATAAGGACCCGGAGAGAAGCAAATTGTCTAGTGAAGGTCACGACTTAATTTCATCTAGAATAATACCCAGTGAAGATGACTATGATAGAGGGTGTAGGAAGCCATCCGTGTTAGAAGATGGATTTTATAGAGTCTGTTATGACCCCTTAGATCGTTATTAAGACTCATCTAGGATATAATAACAATGATTGATAAATTGCACAACGGAATAATAAACATGAATCAAAGTTATTTTTAAGGTTTTTCTTTATTCATACGTTTCCTCTTTCCCCAAACACAATCTTGGGGATACAACACTAACTAACTAACTATGGTGTACACACACACCTTTTACTATTCGACTCTCATCAGCCGACTCTGCTATATAACTATCTAGACTCTCATTGGGAGAGCTCTAGTTTTGGGATCGTTCAATGAAAAACCTTGTTTAATAAGAAAGCAATATTATCAAACAAGGTTTTTCATTGAACGATTTCCCTATTACCCCAACTATAACTTGAGGCTACACCTACGCTCGGGTGTTGGGAAAGCCATCCGTGCGCTAGATGCATGGTGATTATAGAAGTCTGTTTTGACCCTTAGATCGTTATTTAGATTCTGCTAGGAATTTATTTTACAGATTGATTGAGAATTGCACAACGGATTATAAACAATGGAATAAAGTTATTTTTATGGTGTTTTCTTTATTCATAAGTTTCCTCTTTCACCACACAATTATTGGGGATACAACTCTAACTAACTTGTACTATGGTGTACTCTATATGTCGCTTTTTACGTATCTGTTCGGCTATTCTCTCAGCCTGGGACACGTCTGCTATATTTGAGCTATATTGTTGCAGAGTTCTGGGGCAGAGTGATATTTGAAACGTTAAGTTGGTATTAGAAAGACTAAACACCATGCCGACTAGTGTCCCCCCGGCGCGACGTAGCCTGGTACCACGACGGCCCTGGGCATTCGTGTAAATAGAGACACATGAGACGTATTGTAAACCAACAGTCGTGTCCACATAATGGGTCCTGTTTACGCATACATCTACGGAGCAAGTATGGGCCTTCGATCGACGAAATTTCCAAGAGGACGACTATAAAGTAAGCATCACCTGTATATTCAACACATATACGGGTTAGGAGACTCTAGGAACAATCTTTGAAAATTCACTCCTGTAGCTCAAAAGGACACCGTAAGCTGTGCATAGAATGTGCCAAACATCGTGTAGTTCTTCCCACGCTAATAAAGTACGAATTGCTAAGTGCGTCACAAATAATAACCACAAAGAAGTCAGATATTCGCAAAAAAATGCCCCGAAATACATAAAAAAGAGCCAGAAGAGAAGGTCAAAAGAAAGCATCGGTGCTTAAATTCCAATAGGAAACACCTTGTAAGCATCTATAGTCTAATAATCGTTTGATTTTTGGTATCATTTGTTTAACTCGGTTAGTTTACCTTCGTTGATTCAATTATTATTCTTTGTATTCTTTATCTATGGTTAGATTTGGTAACAACATGGGCTAATACCTTTTATCGTATTAGTCCATGTGTCAACCATGCAAAGATACTTTAAATGTTTGGTTTGTTTATCTTGATTGCGTCTAATTTATCAGTACTCTCGTTGATTTATAACAACGGTCTATTAATATTGTAATACTTTGTTTACGTGCATTATGTAGTAATGTGTACGGGCTAGGATAACGACCATACATTCTACATACTAATTCCAAGTGATCTTGGGAATGTCTAATAATACTCGTTGCTCTAGCTACAATGGGAAAACTAGTGATATAGCGCGGGCAGTATCCAGTTTTTTTACTATTTAGAGATAGTCAGTGTACGGAAGTACAATAATTTGGACCTATGGAAGATCAAACATTACATTTGCACTGGGTTTTGCAGGATTGGAACTAAGTTGTTCTATAGCACAGACTTAAGCAAGTGTAGACAGCATCTTCGTGAAATGCCTAAAAATAGCTAAGGGACGATGTGTTCTTCATATTGGGTAGTTTAGGGCGTGGCTCGCGTAGTTAAGGTGGCATTGAGATAATATAATGGACTGCTGGGTCGAGTGGTGAGATATTACCTGTGTCTAGGATGTTTAAGAGTCGCTTGTGTTTGAATGTGCTATCCGTTTTTTATGTTTTGTGGATGATTGTAAAGTCAGGGTTTGAGCGTCCGAAGGGATGCGTAAATTTGGCTGGTTATTTTTCAGTTTTTCGAGATTCACGCGTGTTGTAGGGTGACGCTCGTCGAGGAGATGGGATGAGTTGAGAGTTGTAAGCTGTCTAAAGTAGATTGTTGACATTATTGGAAGATTACCGGTTACTTCGAACGAGTATCTATTAAGATTTTTTACCACAGAATATGTTAGTTAGTCAATATGATTTCTAGGTATTTAGGAGACATAAGATAAGATTGAGTGATTAAGGTATGAGTCGGTAGTTCACAGTAAAGATAGCTTAAATTACCGAACACGTTGGTGTTACAATGATTGTCCCTAGTGAGTGGTTTGGCTTTCATGCGCGCTGTGAAATATTGTCTTTGAGTCTGAGCTTATTGAGGGTGTTTGGGGAGACGAATGTGGTCTCCGGTCTGCTGGGAGTTTAGTCCAATGTGACGCAGGTAAATGTGGCACACAACTAGCAACAGGATATATGCTTTCTTTCATTGCTAAATGATTCTGTAACTGATGTGTTGGTTGTGGACCACTATAAGGGATAGCGCTTGTTGGAGTTAGTATAGCACAAAACCTGCAAGAGATTGTCCGGGGATGCGTGGTAGACCTTAGGCAAAAATTCAACCTGAAATCAGTGTTGCACAGTTAGCTAGGTATACAGGTGCTTTTGTCGTTGGTCTATATACATCACTCAACTGATATCCGATTGATGAGTTAGAGTTATGATATATTATAAATTTTCCAATCTAGATTTGGAGGCTTGAGACTGTGCCTGTGGTAATTAGATACATTTGAGAGGGTTAGGTAGTGTTCATGGAGAAGAGAGATGCATCAATTTTGTTTAGATACTAACATGAATTAATAACTAAATATCTTTTTAGGGGGTAGGTGAACAAGGCTGGATTTGTTTCGGTGTCCCTGCTGATGTTTCATCGGGTAAAAGATGTTTGCAACCAACCAAACTTGTCTTCGTGTGTAAACCGCACTTTAGTGTGGTGCTGCTCAGCACTAATCCTTTACTACAGCAATATACTTTACTGAACACATCAGAACATGATATCCCTAATTTGAAATATCGAGGGTGTGGTTTCGGGCATGAACACATGAACATACGCCTTTTCTGAAGTTTCGCTGCCAGGCCAGGTCTTGTTGAATGTGCTTTTGGTAATTTTTGAGTACAATTGTCTCAAGAATAGTGAGTGGCGGGCTAATATAATTACTAGAACAAAAAGTGTAACTTTCCAACGACCATAGATGATTCTCTTAAGTCTAAGATTTCTCACATCAAGACAAACCTTGATAGGAAATCGTGAAGTGATACAATATAACATATAAATACATACGCCAAAATTGCATACGCACAAACGATTAGGTCGATACGCCCCAACCCAGCCTGATCGTATACGCGATCTAGATAGATTGATCAGAGCTCACGTTAAACATTGGGTCTTCATAAATACAAGGCGCGTCTTGTTGTGTGCTAGCGTGGGCCAACATTCACGATACGCTCTGCTCTCCAGGGTGTACCGACCCCAAACGCATGACCAGTGGACAAATAGCCCGAATTTCCATTTCTCATCACTCCTATCTCCCGAATAGTCTTTGGCAAAGACAACAAATGTCTGATCATCAGTATTGGGGTGTTGGGATGTTGGATGAGGCCCGTTCATTTGGAGTGTATATTTTTTGGATCTTTCTTTAACACACAAACCTTTACTATTCGACTCTTATCAGTCTTCTAGGATGAACAATAACAATGATTGATAACACGCAACGGAATAATAAAGAACACAATCAATGTTATCACAAGGTTTTCTTTATTGAACGTTTCCTGTTACCCCAACTATAACTTGGGGCTACACCAACTAACTATGGTGTACTATTCGACTTTCATCAGTCGACTATGCTATGTAACTATCTGGATAACTAACTACGGTGTACACACACACACCTATGTCTATGATCTCTTTATATAGGGAGAGATCATGACTTACAAAGGAAGTAAATCAATAGATAAGGAAACTATTTAAATTACATTAAACCACATTAATGTGTTTCCTAATCATTATCCTATAGAATATTTGACCAAATCTTCATATTTCTCCACCAGCTTGTAGTTTTATAATGACGACTTTGATCATTTTGTTTCATTCTTTTATTCATTTTGTCTCATCAAATCAAGAATCCCAACAATCTTCCCCTATTTGATGATGACAAAACAAACAAAGTCGTGTACGAACTTCATCATAAAGCCAAAGCTTCCCCTGAAGTTGAGATGTAATCATCTCCCTGAATGAAACAAACTTCCAAGCTTCCTTTGTATCATGTCACCACATATAATAAGCTGCAAATCAATAAACCTGTAATCTTCTTCCCCTTTTTGTAATCATCTAATAGGGGTCTTTTGTAGATATGCAACTTGTAAACACTTCCCGTCAAGTGGTGCATGTAGATGGTTAAACATTTAAACAATAAGCTTCCCCTGAAACCCATATGTTTACCATCTCTTAAATCTCGAACTCAGTTGGCTCCATGTAGTAATCACTGATGAAGAAAATAGAGTATAACGAATTTGATGAAGAAGTAGAATCTCCCAAACTTGTGTCTTATATCTTGCACTATCCACGTGACGTCAAACTTATACCAAGACCAAAATATAAGTAGACCGCAACGTCTTGACAAAATCCTCATCTTCTATGAGACACATGACTAAAGTGATAGCAAATGTGAGCATTGAGTGTGAGTCCCTCAAAAATAGATCTCTGCAGCCTATTAAGGATGATAGCCAAGATGTATAAATACAATTGACTATGTAGAAACACTGACTATGAATACT
>BQNB010099475.1:0-20408 GCA_026074375.1 Tanacetum coccineum | reverse complement strand
TATATATATATATATATATATATATATATATATATATATATATATTGTTGGCGTATAGTCCAGAATGGGCCAGACCCAATAGGGTGAACCCGATAAAAGGGTGGCCCACATCCTACGTAACCCTAATTCATACACTATATATACAGGGGTAGGATAATCCTACCTACACAAGGTTATTCTCTACCAATTTCTTTACTATATGCTTATACTTTTCTGACTTGACCGCCGGAGGGTAGATCTTGGGGCTCCGGCCTCGGGTCCCCTTCTAACCGGTTCTTCTTTGTTGGCAACACTATTCAAGGCCCGGGAAGGCCACAAACGGCACCATGAGACTCATCAAGACCAGCCCAACCAAATTATGCTTCAACAAGTTGTCCCCCAGTCTAGTATGATATGGTTCTTGATCATGTTATGCTAGACTTATGCTATACGTCCTTAGCAAGTAAGCCCATAATAGTATAAGTGGGCCGGGCCAGGCCCATAATAGTATGAGTGGGCCGGGTCGGTCGGCACTATACATCATCATGTCCCCTCTAGTCTAGTAAGCGTGGCCGTAGCCGTGGTTACTAGACTAAAAGGACTACTCTTACCGTTGCGAAGACATGCACACTTTCCAACCATACGCCGCCATATGATGAAGGCGGACCCCGTATAATAAAGACCAACGGAAGACGTACTTCCATGGTCAGATAATGCGAATATGACATTCGACTTACGACCGACGGAAGACGTACTTCTATGGCCGGGTAATGCGAATATGACATTCGACTTAGGGGATAATTGCAAATAAGAAAAAAGAAATGGATACAATCTTTTTATCAAATTAAAAGATATTGGTAATATCTTATCAAGTTTAAAAGATATTGGTAATATCTTGTTACCAATTTAAAAAGATATTGGTAATATCTTGTTACCAATTTAAAAAGATATTGGTAATATCTTGTTACCAATTTAAAAAGATATTGGTAATAAAAGACAAAAATACGAAGGTTTCAGATTTTCCGATTTTCGGAATGGAATTGATTTTTTCCTTTCGATGATATGAGAACACGAAGCATAGTTTATTCGAGGTCCCACGGATGGCGTCAACTTGTTGATGCATAATTTGGTCGGGCCGGTCCTGACGACTCTCTTGGTGCCGTTTTTCGTTTTTTCGGGCCTCGCCTTGAATAGTGCTGCTAACAAAGAAGAACCGATTAGAAGGGGACCCGAGGCCGGAGCCCCGGGATCCACCCTCCGACGGTCAAGTCAGAATAGTATAAGCATGTTATATAAAGAGGTGATAGAGAATAACCTGTGTAGGTAACTGTAGGTAGGATGATCCTACCCTTGTATATATAGTGTATGGATTAGGGTTACGTAGGATGTGGGCCACCCTTTTATCGGGTTCGGCCCATTGGGTCCTGCCCATTCCGGACTATACACCAACATGTCCCCCAGTCTAGTATGATATGGTTTTTGATCATGTTATGCTAGACTTATGTTATACGTCCTCAACAAGTAAGCCCATAATAGTATAAGTGGGCCGGGTCGGTCCACACTATACGTCATCATGCCCCCCAGTCTAGTAAGTGTGGTCGTAGCCGCGGTTACTAGACTAAAAGGACTACTCTTACCGTCGCGGAGACGTTCACACTTTCCAACCATACACCACCATATCTATCTTCAAACTGTGTCCATCATGCCCTATCTTAGGCAGCACCCGCGTACATGTATCGGGTGATTGTGCTCGGATGCTTGGTTTCCCGTGGCTAGACAGTAAAGACCCTGTAAGAAGAATGCGTTTTCTATAGTCGGGGTAACACTAGCATTGGCAAGATACCATTCTCGTTCGTTTCTGACGAGAGGATGATGAGAAGGATTTATAATGATGAAGGCGGACCCCGTATAATAAAGGCCGACGGAAGACGTACTTCCGTGGCCGGATAATGCGAATATGGCATTCGACTTACGGCCGACGGAAGACGTACTTCTGTGGCCGGGTAATGCGAATATGGCATTCGACTTACGGCCGACGGAAGACGTACTTCCGTGGCCGGATAATGCGAATATGGCATTCGACTTAGTACCGGACTTGCAATGCCTCTTACGTACTTTCTATATCCGGAGATACTTACGTGACATGCACGAAGATAAGTATAATGGTATCGTTATACCCCTATAGCCCCCCAAGTTTAATAGTGCTATGTGCTATTAGTAGTATTAAACTTACAGACAAAGTATCCAAAAAACATGAATAATTCTAGCACTTACCCCAACAGGCCGTGGCCCGCGTAACACGGAACGTACTAGAAAGGTGGCTGACAATAAAATGAAACACAAGGTGTTTGTTGATTTATTACGTCTCGGCTTCGGGAATTGAACTCCGTACATTAATATAGCGGATATGCATTAAAAGTAACATGGTTTAACTAATAATAGGCATAAGATGATGTAGAACAAATTTAGGACTACATATGGCATAAACATGACCGAGGTACAGTCGTGTGTGTTAAACGTCCAGACGGGATTTATTAACAAATGTATTGTGCGTATGGATATAAAACACAAGGTGTTTGTTTATTTATTACGTCCCGAATTTGAGAATTTAACTCCGTACATCGGGAAGGTAGCGGATACAGATTAAAAATAATATAAATTAACTAATAATAGGCATAAGAACGTGCACAACAAATGTTTACACGGTTATGTAAGTAAGCCTTGCACGCCCCCTGCACGCCTCCGCAAGCGCTAGTTACATAAAGGACTACGTAAGCCATAAAAACGACCGCGGCACGGTTATGTGTCATAATGATGACAGCTAGAAAACTTTCCACGGATGTATGTATAAAGAATGAAAAGCACTCTATTTAGTTTAGTCGCGGATCTACATGAGTTGACCGGTGATCAAAATAGTTAGCCGCGGGTTGCCCCCGCCGGGAGTACAAATGTTGACTCCAAATGTATAATCTTAAATACTCATTAAGAGCTCAATGGGCGCATGAAGGGGTTGTAGCCCCGTGTCTCCGTGCTTGGGTAAGCAATGGAAGTCGTTATGAAAAAAGAGCGGATGTCCGCTGCGTTGGTAAGCGAAACATGCCGTGTGGACAAAGGTTCCGCGGCTCATGATGTTAGTCATTGTGAAGTAAACTTCCCAATGTAAGGTACAAAGACTTTGGAAGTGTCCAAGTATATTGGCCGGTGATTTACCTCCGGAAGGCTCGAGACCGCAATGATGATGCGGTTGGTGATCGCGGATACCAAAAAATAAAATACGTCTGGACGTTGCGGAGCGTCACGAAAAAACGAAGCTTGCGACCGCGGATGTCAAAGAGGAAAAACAAGTCCGGGCGTGCGGACAAATAATCGTAAAGCATCACCCTCTAATAACTCGCATAATGTTTGCAAATAACGGATAAATCGCGAAGGGGCGCCGCGACCGGACTTCATAAAATAATACGTCCGGACGCGCGGGGCGCCGCGACCGGACTTCATAAAATAGAACGTCCGGACGGGCGGGGCGCCGCGACCGGACTTTATAAAATAATACGTCCGGACGGGCGGGGCGCCGCGACCGGACTTTATAAAATAAAACGTCCGGACGGGCGGGGCGCTGCGACCGGACTTTATAAAATAATATATCCGAGTGGGCGGGGCGCCACAACCTCGGACTTAAAATACGTCCGGTCGGGCGGATCGCCGCGACATTGGACTTAAAAAATAAAATACGTACGGAAGAGCGCAGCGCCGCGATCCCGGACTTTATAAAATAAAACAGTGGTAAAATCGCGTTACCAATTTGAAATAATGACCAAAAAATATCCAAGTTTACGAAAGTCGTAGAACTGTTGTGTCGAAATCCGGAGTTCGTATAAACGTCAGACGTGTCCACGGTTGTTAACCGACGACGTTTAGAAGTAATTTTTATTAGCATTTCAGATTATATAGGAACGTACCCATGAATACTAATTTGATAAATCACCATGTTGTATAATAATTTAAAATGTCATAAAATGTAATAAAATGTCACAGAAAGTATGTCCGGACGGACGGAGCGCCATGACTTCGAACATGAAGAAAGAAAATACGTCCTGACGGGTGGAGCGCCACGGACGGACGGAGTGGATGACCGCTGATACCCAAAAGGAAAATAAATCCGGGCCGCGACATAATGTCTTGGGGTGGACAGGAAATTTAAATAAGTCGGGACGACCCATGACGGAAGTCGGACCGCGACATAATATTCGGAACGGGCTCGAGAATATACGGATGATTATAAAAGATATAGGTAATATCTTTTTATAAAATTTAAAAGTATTGGTAATTATCATGTTACCACTTTAAAAAAAATTGGTAATATTTTGTTACCAATTAAAAAAGATATGGTAATATCTTGTTACCAATTTAAAAAAGATATGGTAATATCTTGTTACCAATTTTAAAAAGATATGGTAATATCTTGTTACCAATTTAAAAAGATATTGGTAATAAAAGACAAAAATACGAAGGTTTCAGATTTACCGATTTCCGGAATGGAATTGATTTTTGCCTTTCGATGATATGAGAACACGAAGCATAGTTTATTCGTTGTCCCACGGATGGCGCCAACTTGTTGAAGCATAATTTGGTCGGGCCGGTCCTGACGACTCTCCTGGTGCCGTTCGTCGTCTTCCCGGGCCTTGAATAGTGTTGCCAACAAAGAAGAACCGGTTAGAAGGGGACCCGGGGCCGGAGCCCCGAGATCCACCCTCCGACGGTCAAGTCAATATGTGTATAAGCATAGAGAAAAGTAGTAGGTTAAAGAGTAACCTGTTTTTTATGTTTCGGTTGTTTATTGTACGGTTTTTATGGAAAACAAAAATACGAACGTTCTAGAGTTACCGACTTTCAGAAACTGATTTTTGCTTTTCATGTAGAAACATGAACTGGTTTATTAGTTGTACACGGATGGCGCAATTTGTTGATGCAATATTTTGGTTGGGCCTGGTCTTGCGACTCTTCTTGGGGCGTTCGTCGTCTTCCGAGCCTTGAATAGTTCTGCCAACACAAGGAGAAACCAGTTAGAAGGGGGACCTGGGGCCGGACCCCGAGATTCCACCCTCCGACGGTCAAGATCAGTATGTGTATAAGCATAGAGGAAAAGTAGTAGGTTAAAAGAGAAAAAAAAAAAAAAAACCCTAATAAAAAACCCAACAAAACAAACCAATCATAAAACATACAAATTAACTGTTGTTGTGTGAATAGGAGGATCCCAGCCTTTATTATAGGTATGGATTAGAGGTTAGGCTTGGATGGTAAAGCCGTATCTGTAGGGCCTGCTCAATTCTGCCCAGTCCAGACTATGCGTCCACATTAATCTTGTTTTATGGTCTTTTTATTTTAATATTAATCTTGTTTTATTGTTTTTTTATTTTAATATTAATCTTGTTTTATTGTCTTTTTATTTTAATATTAATCTTGTTTTATGGTCTTTATATTAATCTTGTTTTATGGCCTTGTATCATGCACCATTTCCAACTCTAAGTTACTTTCTCGCTGTTATTTCTTCTTGTTTTCTCTCTTTGATACATTATCTTCTCCATTGACAAAGATACTAGCTTCACACTTCTTTACATATCTTATCATAAAACATGTCTCACATCACTGATTTTGAACACCTCAAAATTCACCTGAAAGATATAATGTTGGCCACCAATGATTTTACTGATAAGCCCATTGGAGGCGGTGGGTTTGGAAAGGTTTACAAGGGAGAACTTTCACTCCCACCGGAGGGGAGAAAAGCTATTGTCGCTTTTAAGCGTTTAGATAGAAAATATGGGCAAGGAGATGCCGAGTTTTGGAAGGAGATAATGATGCTTTCTCAGTACAAGCATGGGAATCTTATCGCTCTAGTAGGATATTGCAATGAGAACCCCGAAAGAATTTTAGTTTATGAGTACGCATTTCATGGAAGCCTTGATCGCTATCTAGGTAAAGCTAATCTAAAATGGGCCCAACTTCTCAGGATATGTCATGGGGCTGCTTGTGGACTGAACTACCTCCACGATCCCATGGGGATGCACCAAAGACTTCTTCATCGAGATGTTAAGAGCTCAAACATCCTACTTGATGAAGATTTTACTGCTAAAATCTCAGATTTCGGGTTATCAAAAATTGGCCCAGCCAACCAACAATTTACATACCTTATCTCAAGTATTGCAGGTACACCAGGATATTGTGATCCGGTGTATATGGAGACGGGTTCCCTTTCGAAAGAGTCTGATGTGTACTCTTTTGGAGTGGTTCTATTTGAAGTAATGTGTGGGAGGCAATGCGTTGAATGGGATAAAAACGAGTCAAAGTTTAATGTGAGTCACTGGAAAAGATGCTATGAAGAGAACCGGATACATGATATTGTCTCAAATAATCTTAAAAAAGAACTGGAGATGGATATTTCTGTTCAAACGTTTGCAAGCGTTGCATATCGATGTTTGCATACAGAACGTAAAGAAAGACCAACGATGGCGGAGATCATCCAAGAGCTTTTCATAGCAATTGAACAGCAAGTAAGTATTAAATACATATATTATTTCATTTCTGAACCATAGATAAGTTAAAAAAGTTCAATTCAAGTACAAATAGGTGGATTTACAATATAAATATATTTACAGGAGTTTAGGTCTAAAGATGTTAATGAGAGAACTGAGTATAAAGAATTAATCAGCATTGCAAAACAGAACGTAACTCCTATCTCTGGCATATCTACTCCTATCATTGGCAAATCTAAAGCTGAACTTGAGTTGATTCTATCCAAAGGGATTTTTGTTGTGGATGGCGGTGAGCATGTAAGTTTTTTTTCCTTGTTATATGAAATTGCTTGACCTATTTTGTTTTATCTTCAATTGTATATATTTTGGTCCTAATTTCATTTTCACCATTATCCTACTGTGAAATTTGTTTAGCCAGTTAAGTTTGTTCAGTAACTGAATCAATTGTCTATTGTACAGAGGCTTGTACGAGACACGAATGGTAAATATTGTGAATTAATAAGCGGATATCAATGTTTCCCAGAGAAAGGACCTGATCAATTACACAGTAACAGTACTGGACTATTCTATAAGTGAGTTTTAGCTGAAACTGATCGTCTTAGTTTCTGAAATAGTGCCATTACGAATATTACCATATCATATTTATTTTTGCTTTCATCTTTTTGAATTTGATTAAAAGACCCCGTTAACTTTAACTTTGAAAGAGCAAATCTTTTTAAAGCTTATCTTTTACTAGTAATAAATATAAAGTATCTTTCTTTTTTTTTCAAAAGGCAATAAGGTATCTATCTTTAGCGCATGTTGGATAGTGAATTTACAATTGATTGTGATTTATGCAGTGGTAAAGGTTCTTATTGTATCTCGATGAGTTCCTCCTGCTACTTGATAGCATTCCCTCGTTTCTTATCAGCAAATGTCACATACAGCATCAACCTTCTCTACAAATATTATAACAGTGATAAAGGGGAGCATGTACCCCTGAAATACAAATTGCGAGAAGAGACAAAATATTGGACATCATGTGTAGCGCAGAGGAGAGGTGAATGTCTAGTAACAGAATTATACCAATTTACTAGCTACCAAAAAGAACATGATTTTATGTTTGATATCGCGGGCCGGTTACATGCTAATCATTTTCACGTTCATGGTGATGATAAAAAGTGTGATTTATTTCTTGTAGGCATTGAATTCTTACCCGTGGAGCATGTAAGTTCAAAATATATATTTATGTGTCTATTCACTTGCTTGCATCTTTTTCAATCCGGGTAAATTGAAATTAGCACTGCAACGAAAATCAACTGTATTACAACTTTAGTTTTTGTTCTATAGGAGAAAGATGCAACTACGGTGGATATGCAACCAGACATGGATTTGGATACTGATTGGGAAAAAATATTGCCAAGGGATTATGCTGAAATAATCAAGTGGTCAAAATATAATTTGCAGTGGTCAAGTTACAAGGAACTCTACTCTCTTCTTCATGAAGGATTCCTCATCAAAACAGATGTTGTAAAGGTAAATTCCTAAGCAAATTATGGTTAGACTATAATATTATCACTTAGCCTAGCTAATGTCACTTAATTGCCTCAAAAAGTGCTATGTACTTGTACTAAATTGTTAATTAATAGGGCGTGATATGTGGCTATATATGTGCAAGTGCATTCCCTTGTTTAAATATATATATTACTAGAGACCAAACAAAGTACTTCCTTGACATCTCAACTAACAATTCGTTTTACTTATGAGCAGTGGTTTTCTGTTTCAAAAAATATGAAGAAGCGTCATATGCTACCGGCAATAGTAGTTTTGCAGAAAGGATCAATATGGAACTCTTTGCCTGGAAGGAAACGATGGATATGGAAATCGCTGCCGGAATCAAGGTTATATTTCTTTCTCCTCGGTTCAGACAGACACTATTGAGTTATTAAAATGTACATTTTTATTAATGTTAGTAGCACATAACTTGGTGGCTTACATATATATAATTATTATTGTTAGGAATCATATCAAGCATGGCATATATATATCTTTTACGAAGTATGTTGACCTGTTAATTTGCAGGTTTAAATTGGTGGCTGAGTGTGATAAGGTGAAAAGTTTTACCATTCAATGTGAAATCGAATCCGAGGTACTGTCGCTTGAAACAACATATGCATGTTACCTTGTGTACAAACTACCTAGAAATGGCTCCATGGTAGATGGCTTGGTACAAATAGATCATAAAAACCCTGTGGGTGATGAGCAGCCTTCTGACAAGCTACAACTTGTTGATTTACTTACTCCTACTGCTATCCCGGTTATTAGACGAAAAGTTGGCGAGTCCCGTGACATTGCATTGAGGCCTCGCAAAATAAAAGGCCATCCAAAACTGAGGAAAGATGGTTGGATGGAAATTCAAATATGGGACTTCAAAACTGGTGCCAGCCATGAATCTATTTCGATGAATTGTCGCGTGAAGAGCTATGATAAATGGAATTTTACAGGTCTTCTTGTACAAGGTATCGAGTTTAGGCCGGCAAAAGTTTTCTTTGCGCAGCCTTAAGTGTTTGTAACATATGTTAGTGATTGATCCGATTTGGTACATGTCTGAATTCTAGAATTAATGTATTGTGGTTTAGCTTCGTTATTCCAAGAAATATCAAAGCCTATGCAATCCATGAATAAAGTTTAAGGTTGCATGCATGATGCAACACAAGTCAAGCACCAACATGGCAAAATTGCAGAGTCAATATCTAATGGACATACAGTTAATGCAGCCTCTCCACAAAAGCTACTACCATCACTTGAAGAGCTTAAAAAAGTGCTGTGAAGTTTAGCTTCTCAATTATTCAGTTTTTAGTTTAGCTTAGCTTTAGCCAACACAGGTCAACTGTGTAGTTAGTTTAAAACAGTTTTTCCCGCCCTTTTTTTCATCTCAATTTCCTGTATAAATACTCTTTGTATCCTTTCATTTCAGTCAGTTGAGTTCAATAATATATGAAATTTCCACAAAACTCTCTCAAATTGCTAACAAACTTCTAACAGAATTCTAACCAACCATGGCAGTTCTGTAACAAACTCCGACCACTCTTAATCATCTTCTCCGATCAATACTCGACCACAATCACCACTAAACCACCACTATCAAGAAAGAAAACAAACTTTATACTTAATCAAACCAAGGTTCATCAATGGCGATTACACCTTCAACCTCTGCTAACAATTCACAAAACGTACACAATTCACAAAATACACAAAAAACTAATGAAGATGATGATCCAAGCTCACCTAATCATCCACTTTACCTTCATCAAAATGATCATCCTGGACTCATTCTCATATCCAAGAAACTAACAGAATCTGACAACTATGGGTCATGGAAGAGATCCATGATGATTGCTCTTAATGCTAAAAACAAATTGAAGATAACAACTAGTGAATACTGTGACATAGGGCATTATAGGAAAGAACAAATGATATGATCATTAATTGGATCCTGAACACTATTGCAGAAAAGATAAGTAACTCTTTGAACTTTCTTTGTGGAATGAATTACAAGAACATTACTCAAAATTAAATGGACACAGAATCTATCAAATCACAAATGATTTAGTGCGTTTCAAACAAAATAACTGGGCAATTGAAATTTACTATCACGAGTTGAAAGGATTGCACGATGAGCGTGATGCATTAGAAGCTCCATATATATGTGTTTGCGCATATTCTTGTGAAAATGGAAGAGTCAGTGGAGAAAGGGATCAACGAAAGAGGTTAATTAAGTTTTTGATAGGATTGGATGAGTGTTATGCAAATGTCAAAGGTCTTTCTGATGCAACCCATGCCTACAGTTGCAAAAGTATACAGCATGATTAGGCAAGAAGAGAAACAAAGAGAAGGTTATACACCACAATCCACACTCCCAACAAGCCTATTTGCACACTTAAATCATTCAAGAAACAATCAATACAACAACTTAAGAGGAAGTAGAAGTCATAGTCAAAGTGAATCATCAAACAAGAACTAGAATCAAGGTGAAAGGAGAAGCAATTTTAGAAAAGGGGTCATTTGTGGAAACTGCAACAAAGAGGGTCACTTCAAGTGAAGAATGAAATAAGATAGTTGGATATCCCATTGGTCATCCTCTTCATGAAAAGTACAAGCCAGCTGCACAAATAAATAATACACCTAGTCAACTTTACCCAAACAACAACTAATGCAAAACCACTTAAGAGGGAAACTTTGGGTCTGCAACTCCAAGTACAAGTGGAAATGACATGGCTGTGAGTGGTAGGACGGATCAGTTGCAGAATAACTTAACCAAATGATGATGCTGATGCAACAAAACTCAAAGGAATCAACTGCTAGTGGGTCATTCAACTCTGCAACAAGTATACCTAAATTGAGAATATCTCATATTACCTGCAGTTCTTATAGACATAGGATCTATTATGCCGAATCAAGTACATATTTACTTAGTTGATAGTGGTGCCAAAAACCATATTTTCATAACCTTGACCTCAATGCACAATGTGAGACTATGTAAACATCCAATATCTGTTACCCTTCCTAACGGACAACAAACACAAGTTAGACACATTGGCTCAGTCTACATCAACCCCTCAATTACATTACATGATGTACTATACATTCCATCCTTTGCATACACTTTACTTTCAGTAAGTAAACTTGGCACTCACCTTCCACTTTTAGTCTTATTCACCCCATTTTCATGCTATTTTCAAGACCAATACAAGAGGATTGCTCATGGCACCCTTTTCAATGGCATGTACATCATCAAGCAAGAGAAACTAACTCCACAATCATTAGCCCTCTATGTCAACAACCTCAATCACCATCTTTGGCATGCTGGACTTGGACATCGTTTCTTTAACAAAAAAAAACTTGGGCATCGTGCTTACAATGTTCTGCAACAAATAAAGTCAATTTCCTTACGTGTAAAATGTACAATTCATTCAAACTTATGTACAGTCTTTCCTTTAGCTAAACAACATGCTTTACCTTTTCAAGTGATTCTTATGCTGCTAATTTGTTTGATTTAGTACACATAGATGTATGGGGTCCTAACAAACACAATACCACCTACAACTGCAAGTATTTTTTAACAATAGTTGATGACCACTCAAGAGCTACATAGACATATCTAATGCCTACCAAACATCACACAATATCAAATATCAAAGGATTTCACTCCTGTGTTCAAAATCACTTCAAAACAAACATCAAAACAATAAGGAGTGACAGTGGGTCAGCATTCTTAAATCAAACACTAACTAAATTTTTCACACAAAATGGCATCAATCATCAAACAACATGTCCATACACACCACAACAGAATGCTAGGGTGGAAAGAAAACATAGACACCTATTAGAAGTAGCTAGAGCATTAAGATTTCAAGCAAACTTTCCAATACATTTATGGGGATACTGCATTTTGGCATGGCGGCAACTTATTTAATCAATAGACTCCCATCCAAATCACTCCAAAAGAAAATTCCTTGGGAAGTTTTCTACAAACAACCACCATTATTAACTCACCTCAAGATCTGATTTGGTTGTCAAGGTTATTCCCATCATCATACATTAGACAAATTTGAAACCAGATCAATTCCCTTAGTTTTAATTGGATACCTAACAACACAAAAAGGATACCTTTTGTACAGCCTTAGAAACATAAAATCCTTTTGTAAGCAGGCATGTTAACTTCAATGAATCCATTTTTCCATTTCACCAACATCCAAGCAAATCCTCACCAATTCTCACAGCTACACCATCAAATTTCCACTATGACCCAAACAACAATAAAACCAACAACACATCCTTTCCAAACATCTCTCCAACACCAACATCATCTCCAACCACAATCACTAAAGAAACCTCCATAGAATAGACTAAACCAAACATCACCTTAGCAGTAATACCTGAACCAAATACCTTTTCACCAACAAAACCTAAACCAAACACCGCCTCACCAGAAAGAACTGAATCAAACACCACCACATATTCAAAAGAACCAAACATTAATCCTCAAACTGAATCACACACCACACAATCATCACCATCCTCACTCCCTCTACAAAGAAAATCAACCAAAACTATTCAAAGACTTCCACTACAAACTACCTAAAACCAAACACACAGTCAACTCAATCATCAAATTTCATCACTCTGCATACCTTAACTACAACAACATCTCATATCCCATAACAAGACATTTCATCAATACTATTAACACCACTGTGGAACCAAAATCATATACTCAAGTTATAAAATATTTTAGATGGATAGATGCTATGTCAAAAGAATTGCGCTGGAAGCTAACAACACTTGAATCCTCACTACTCTGCCTCAAGGAGAAACCCCTATAGGCTGCAAATGGGTTTACAGAATCAAGTTTAACTCAGATTGTTCCATAGAAAGATTCAAGGCAAGGTTAGTAGCAAAGGGCTTCACACAAAAGGAAGGGACTAACTACAATGAGACATTTCTCTTGTTGCTAAGATGGTCACACTCATGACTTTTCTAGCTGTTGCAGTCTATCACAACTGGCACATTGCTCAATTAGACATCAATAATGCCTTTTTGCATGGAGATCTTCATAAAGAAGTCTACATGGCCCTTCCACAAGGTTACAAACACACTTCTTTTATTCCGCATCCAGTCTGCAAACTAAAGAAATCACTTTATGGATTCAAGCAAGTAAAAAGGCAATGGTTCACTTAGCTTACAAATTTTCTCATCAACCTGGGATTTCAACAAAGTTATGCAGCACCTCCTTACTTATATACAAGAAAGGCATAGATTTTCTTGTTCCCTATCCGTTTATGTAGATTATATTCTTCTAGCTGGAAACAATCATCAACTCATAACTTATTTCAAGAAGAAATTGGATCAAAAATTCAGTGTTGGATGCAAACCCAATCCCACATCGGTAGAATAAGTAAATTGAAGATGGGTTTCACACTTGTAAATACCTCTCTCATTGTAATTGTAAACTTGGATCTGGGTGTGTGTGTTTTGTACCCCGTGCAGTTTAGCACTGGTCGTGCAGTTTGGCACGGGTCGTGTAGTTTGGCACGGGTCGTGTAGTTTCGCACGGGTAGTGCAGTTTGGCACGTGTCGTGCAATTTTGCACGATCGTGCAGTTTGGCGCGAGCCTCAGCAGTTTAGCTCAGAGCTTAATAACATCTCTTTGATTTGATCCCGTAGACTGCCATGATTATCTTAGTCGTGGATACCACGTTATATCTTGTGTCGATTTACATTCCGTAATTACTTTTCGTAAGCCTTATTTGTATTCTTTGTTTGTTCGAGCGGTGTGTGCAGGAGCTATATATCGTACAAAGGTCTGTACAGAGGTGTGTGCTGGTATGATATACCCTAACAAAGTGGTATCAGAGCCAGGCTACGATAAACAATGGCAAAAGACGGTAAGCTAAAGATCTACAATATGATGGTTATGATTTCGGTTTTTGTAAGATGTAGATCGAAGACTCTCCATATCAGAAGAAGCTTTAGGAGCCCTTGGCAAAAGCCAAACCTACAGATAAAGACTTTGTTATTATTATCTTCGCAGCCCTAGAGTTGGTCAAGCACTGTTACAGCAGTTAGTGGTTCGTATAGAACTACTAAGCTAACGTTCAAAGGGATTCGGGATTTAATTCTTTATTGAAGATATCCGTCGAAAGATATCCAGAGAATATACGAATTATATGTTAAGTGGAGAGGAAAGATACGGGCGTAGAGGGTATGACAGAGGGCAGGAAGCAGAACAAAAACAAGTTGAAATCATGGAAGATATGATAGATAAAGTACATGTAAAATATCATGTGTTGGAATTACAACCAGAAGGGCCACTTTCAAAATCAGTGTTCGAAGCTTGTAGCCTCTAGGGATAAGGTGGTTAACATGGCAGCTGGAGACTCTCATGACGCATTAGTTTGTTGCGTTGAGAATACGGTTGAGGATCGTATTATGGATTCTGGTGCATCGTTCCATGCTACCTATTGCAAAAAAGAGTTAGAAAGGTTTAAGCTACGCTCCGGTAAGGTTCGTTTAGCAGATGACAAGACTCTAGACATTGCAGGCGTTAGGGATGTTGTCCTCAAAACTTCTTTTGGTACAAGCTGGACTTTGTAGGATGTTAGGTGCATTTCAGGCCTAAAGAGAAGGTTAATATCAGTTGGGCAACTCGATGAGGAAGGTTACCACGTAGGCTTCAGAGACCAGTAGTGAAAGGTTACTAAAGGTATTTTGGTGGTAGTTCGTGGAAACAACGTGGAAGCCTGTATATGGTTGAGGTACACCCCGAGAGGATTGGTGTAATTATTGATGGTAGTGGCAGTGCAGCTTTGTAGCACCAGAGAATTGGTGATATGAGCAGTATTGGTATCAACATGTTAGCTTTCAAAGGCAATGTTCTAGATGTACAGAAGGTAGATATCTACTTCTGTAAGCCAGGTGGTTTGGGGAAGTAGAAAAAGTTTCCTTCATAATGTCAGAGAAGACAAAGAAACTGTAGAGGTTGGAGAAAGTTCATATAGAAGTCTATGGCCCTAAATTTATTGCATCAATCTGAGGATCTAGCTACTATGATACTGTTATCAAAGACTGCAGCAGGAGTTGCAGTAGGTATAATGCAAACGTTCAGGTGAAGTGTTTGAAGTTTGATAATGGTGGAGAGTATAGTAGCTGACCGATTAAGTATTGTGTTGAGAACGGGAATGTGATGCTAAAAATGGTCCCAGAAACACCTTTATAGTTTGGTGTTGCTGAAAGATTGAGTCGAACATTCAGAGCAGAGAGCATGAGGCTTCGTGCAGAGGCTCAGAAGATGTTATGGGCAGATTCAGTTAGTACGGCCTACTTAATCTACCGTATACCCTACGTTCCGATAGGAGTGTGTATTCTAGAGGAGGAATGGTGAGGGAAGGATACTATTCTCACACACTTGAAGGTATTTGGTTGTGACTCATTTGTTAAAGTGAAAGATGTTTGCGGAGAAGCCATGAAATGTACATTCCTAGGAAGCAGCTCAGATGAAATGCGATACAGCTTTCGGGATATGAAGAGTCACCAGGTTATCCAAAGCAGATATATTACATTTGTGGACTCGATTTGTGAAGCCAGGTCTGCGACAGATTCAAGTAGCTTAACGAAGCCAATACAGAAGAGTCAAGTGGTGTTAGTAGACATTCCATAGAACTTTGCAGAGAATGATAGCATAGTTGCAGAGCATGGGTTGAGTTTAAAAATCACTCAGAGCCCAAGTGGGATCTCTGATACGAGTGAGGGGTCCGAAAATAATGGAAGCTTCAAGGATAGTGGAAGATCAGATAAAGAATACTCCGAAGACGAAGCATCCTCCAAGGAGGGAGGCTCCAAGACTCCACAGGTACGAAGATCCACTAGAGAGTCTAAGGATCCAGTAAGGTACTCTCCATCAGCAAACTATTTGCTACTGATAAGGAATGGTGAACAAATCTTATTCAGAAGCCTTGAGTAGCAAAGAATCTGTATAGAGGAAAAATGCTATTAATGAAGAGATGGTTTCACTTGAAAAGAACCATATGTGTTCCTTAGTCAGATTACCAGCAGGAAAGAAGTCATCATAAAGCTTATGGATGTTCAGGGTTAAAAAAAGTGCAGGATAGTAGCAAAACGTACAAGGTTCGATTGGTGGTTAAGTGTTTCTAACAGAAACGGGGGATAGACAGCAATGAGATCTTCTCTTCAGTTGTGAAGATGCCTACAATCAGGTTAGTCTTGAGTATTGTAGCCTCCGAGGACTTGCATCTAGAGAAATTAGATGTCAAGACAGCCTTTTTACATGGTGACCTTGATGAAGACATTTACATGACACAATCAGAGGGTTTTCAATCAGCTGGGAAAGAAGAAAACCTAGTGTGCAAGTTGAAGAAAAGTATGTGTGGATTAAAGCAAGCACCGAGATAATGGTACTTGAAATTTGACAGTTTTATGCAGAGGGCATGGTACAAGAGATGTGCTATGGACCAATGTCGCTACTTAAAAAAAAAGGTTGGTTCGTCCTCCATTATATTACTGTTATAGGTTGATGACATGTTGGTCGCAGGCTCCGACATGGCAATATTCAACAAGCCTAAGTGGCAGTTGCCCTTAGTGTTCGAGATGAAGGATATATGCTTTGAGAAGCATGTGCTTAGTTATGTGCTTACAGTTGGTGTAACAAGAGTCGAGTGAGAGTTTAGACTACAAAAGAGTATCACTATGTTAACTATAGAAGTCTAGTTTATGGCAGTTGCATAAGCAAGCAGAGAGTTGATATGGTTGAAGAAGTCTCTTAAGAAGTTAGACTGAGCTCAGGCAAAAAATGCTTAATATTGTGACAGATATACTAAGAGTTCAATTCATCTTGTAAAGAATCTAAAGGTTTTTAGTTGGGCAAAGCTTGTTTGGATATTGATAAGTGAAGGGTCCTTATCTTTGTTGAATATTCTTGGAACGAAGAGCCTTGCAGCGATGTTCACCAGGTTGGTGATGAAAGAGAAGTTGAAGTTCTACGCAGCTTCAACTAGCCTCCGAGTGAACTGATAATGGAGGATGGTGTCTTACCAGAGAGAGGTTACTCCCAGTTTAATGGTGTTAGTTCAGGATACCTTGTATCGAAAGTATCCTAGCCCTGTGTTTGGTTAGTGCAGCGTGTTCCCTATGTTCGGCGGTACAGAATGGTTAAAGCAGTAGCATTGTTTAAGGGAAGGTTATTCCCAGTTTAATGATGTTAGTTCAGGATACCTTGTATCGAAAGTCTCCTAGCCCTGCGTTTGGTTGGTGCAGCGTGTTTTGTATGTTCAGCGGTACAGAAAGGTTAGAGCAGTAGCATTGTTAAAGGGAAGGTGGTTTGAAGTTTACAGAGATTACTTGAGACGGAGAACAGTGAAGTGATCAGCCTTTAAGTGGGAGATTGTTGAGTTGTGAAGACTGATATAAGACCTGATGTGTGTGGCGCAGGTGGCGCAACACCAAGTTAATCCAGATTCAATGATAGCTCGGGTAGAGCAGATCACGCTGTTCAGATAGAGTGGGACAGGTGGTCCAGCGACTCTAGAACATGTTACGTCATGTATCGTTGAAATGGAGGCTTATTGTAGTACTGGGTTTGAGGGGAGGGTTGTTGGGTGCAAACCCAATCCCACATCGGTAGAATAAGTAAACTGGATATGTGTTTCACACTTATAAATACCCCTCTCATTGTAATTGTAAACTTGGATCTAGGTGTGTGTGTGTTTTGTACCCCGTGCAGTTTGGCATGGGTCGTGCAGTTTGGCATGAGCCTGAGCAGTTTAGCTCAGAGCTTAATAATATCTCTCTTGATCCAGTGGACTGCCACGACTATCTTAGTCGTGGATACCACGTTATATCTTGTGTCGATTTACCTTCCGCAATTACTTTCCTTAAGCCTTGTTTGTATTCTTTGTTTGTTCGAGCGGTGTGTGCAGGAGCTATATACCATACAGAGGTCTGTACAGAGGTGTGTGCAGGTGCGATATACTCTAACATTCAACATCAAGTATTTGGGCAACCTCAACTATTACTTAGGCATTGAACTTCTCAAAAACAAACTAGGAATCATAATGACACAGAGGAAGTGATAAGACTACTTGAGGCAGTCAATCTCCAAAGAAACGAGGAAGGGAAAAGAGAGAACTTGAGGCAATTTTCTGTCTACAAAACATTAAGCTTAAATGACACAGTGGAGATCCTTTCCCTGATGCTCACCTTACAGAGCTCTAGTTGGTAAACTTCTATACTTAACTATTACAAGACCCGATCTTTCCTATGCAACATACTGTCTTAGCCAATCCAGTCACTCACCCATAACACCCTCATTTGATGTCACTAACTTAAAGCTCCTCGATACATCAAATTATGTCCGGGACAAGGCCCTCTTCACTTCCCAACTCATTCACTATTACAAACTGATGGCATATTGTGATAGTGACGTTGGGGCCTTAAATGACAGATATCTCCACACTCGTTTCTCTGCATATTTATGGTTCATGCTTAATATCTCATGCAATCAATAGATACTTCAGTTTTTGTTGTATCAGGCAGCGCTATACTAAAAGTAGATAATAAAGCCTTATTGATTGTAAGCCTATGAGATCCCTTACTTCAAAGTTACTAAGTGGATTTTGCAAGTTCCTATTACTTAACCAGCTCTCATTCTATGTGACAATCAATCTTTTATTGCTCTAGCTTCAAATCCAGTTCAACATGCTAGAACCAAGCACTTAGAAATTGACTGCCATTTTGTAAAGTTGGTGTCGTTTGTCAACAAAGTCAATGTTCTCGACTAATGGTCAAGCAGATCCCTCCTTTCACACTTCAAGCATATCGCATGATGTGATCTTGATAACACTCGGCATGGTGAATAGACATAAAGTCAATTGTCTTGTCCCTTTATTCCATCCGCTTGAAGAGCTTAAAAGAATGTTTGTGAAGTTTAGCTTCTCAATTCATTCAGTTTTTCTAGGTTACTTCGCTTAGCTTAAGTCAACGCTGGTCAACAACAAGGTAGTTAGTTTAAATAAGTTTTTCCGCATTTTTTGTTCATCTCAATTTCGTGTATAAATACTCTTTATATCCTTTCATTTCAGTCAGTTGAGTTCAATAATATGTGAAATTTCACAAAACTCTCTCAAATTTAATAATATCCCCAAATTTGCCACACATTATTATTATCTACCTATCATATGTTAGTATCTGTAGAAACATGCAAAGCTACCACAATAAAAATATGAGAAAATGGCACAAAAAGACACTAAACTTAGTGTCTTTTTCCAATTAAGGTACTCCACTTTTTTTCTTGCACAAAAAGGCGGCCAACTTTTGTTTTTAGCCGATTTAGGTTTTTTCTCACTATCCATTAACACACTAAACACCCATTTCGTTATATCCCAAAATTTGTGTTAATTAAAAATTAAAGGGCCCAAATTACAATTATCTAAAAAGCTATACATAAATGGATTTTTGTCAAATTTGAAAACAGTTCTATACAGTATCATTTACCACCATTTGTGTACATGTGTCTCTCTCTTGTATATATACTCTTCTCATTTGACTTGTATTGGTGTCCGTGAAAATGTAAAAGATGATGAGAAAATGGTAAAGACTTGATTGAATTTGTTTGTGTAAGGTTGGATCTTGCAAGAATCTGGGAAGGGCACTTTGTGTCTTTTGTATATTTTCAAGTCTGCTAGACACGTGAATGATGATAAGGCTTGAAGAAAGTAATTTTCATTCATGAAGGTCCTGAAGAGCTTTAAAATGCGGAGTTGTTGATTTTTCGATATTATCGAAACAGACTTTTATAATTTTATAAAATATGTTTTCAATCTACAGTTGTCTATCTGACATTGTTATGGTTAGTATGCGATATGAATAAGACGGTGGTAACAAAATGATTGGCACTTGGAACCATGGAAGGATTGTTTACCTGCAAGGAAAGCGATGGCGTGATGATGATAAATAAAAATGGATTTTTGTCAAATTTAGGCCCTTTAATTTTTAGTTAACACAAATTCTGGTGATATAACGAAATGGGGTTAGTTTGTTAACGGATAGTGAGAAAAAACCTAAATCGGCTAGAAACAAAAGTTGGCCGCCTTTTCGTGCAAGAAAAAAAGTGGAGTACTTAATTGAAAAAAGACTCTAAGTTTAATACCTTTTTGTGTCATTTGCCCTAAAAATATCATTTTTTTTATAAAGCCATTGAAGACATGACTAAAAAATTGATAAAGTCCATAAGAGCCTTAGGTGTAGTAACGTCGGCGTCGGCGTTGACCGGCGTTGTCCGGCGTTACTACACCGCCGGAAGGCGTTGGACTCGGCGTTGCCGAGCCAACGTGCGTTGGGTGTGTTTTA
>BQNB010099474.1:0-24914 GCA_026074375.1 Tanacetum coccineum | reverse complement strand
CTTATCCAAATACTAAACACAGATCTACATGAAACTACTAGCTAAACGAAGTCCCATGCTCCTAGCATGTTGAGTAATCATTCCTTTAAGTAAAGCCTTCGTAAAAGGATCAGCCAGCTTGTCATCTGTGTGAACTTTAAGGAATCTTATTTCGCCCAGTACAATACTCTCGCGAACATAATGATATCTCCTATGGTAGTGTCTGGCGCCTTTCTAAACTCCCGATTTGTTAGCAAAATGAAGCGCAGCTGAATTATCGCAAAACATTATAATAGGTTCGTTTATTGTTGGTATTATACCAAGCCCTGAAATAAACTTCCTAATCCAAACAGCTTCCATCGCAGCTTCCAAAGCAGCTATGTATTCAGCTTCTGTAGCAGACATTGCAGTAGTGCTTTGCTTGGAGCTTTTTCAGTCCACTGCGCCTCCATTCAAAATGAAGACATATCCTATCTGAGATTTTGTATCATCTCTATCAGTCTCAAATCCAGCATCGCAATAGCAATCAACTCGAAGTTCAACTTTCAGATTTCCACCATAAACCAAGAACATATCTTTATATTCTTAATCTTAAGAATATTTTTCACAACAGTCTAGTGACATTCACCAGGATTCTGTTGAAAATGGCTTGTTATATTTTACGCGAACGCAACATTAGGTCTAGTAGATTTTACAACATACATAATGGAACCCACAGCCAAAGCATAAGGTACATTTTGCATGCGCTTCACCTCTTCAGGTGTTGAAGCACCTTGTGTTTTGTTCAAGACAAATCTTTCTTGCATGAGGATATGACCATGTTTGGAATTATCCATTCTATATCTCTTTAAGATCTTATCCATGTAAGCATTCTGACCAAGTCCAATCAATCGCTTTGGCCTATCTCTATAGATTTTGATTCCAAGAATAAATGCTGCTTCCCCCAAATCCTTCATAGCAAAACACTTTCCAAGATAATCTTTTACACTTTGTAAACTTGGAATGTGATATCTCATGATGATTATGTCATTAACATATAAATGATAATACTAACATTACTCCTACTGAGCCTTTGATATACACAGGCACATCAAAATTTTTGAGGCAAAATCCAAAAAAAAAACCTTTTTGATTCCTCCATCAAATCTTTTATTCCAACTTCTTGATGCTCGCTTAAGACCATAAATGAATCTTTGAAGCTGCATACTTTTCTGGAATGATTAGGATCAACAAAACCTTCAGGTTGTACCATATAAATGTCTTCATCAAGATAACCATTTAAGAAGGCTGTTTTTATATCCATTTGCCATATCTCATAATCATAGTATGCCGCTATAGATATGAGAATCCTACTAAGCTCTAATGTGCACCGACCGGTGAGAATGTTTCTTCATAATTCAACCACGTAATTAATATAACCCATTTGCTACAAGACATATATATAGGTTGTAGTTCAATACCATCCATGTTAGTCCTTTTTTCTTAAAAAATCCACTTGCTCCCACAGTCTTACACAGTAAGGAAAGATCGACCAGGACCCATACCATATTGTCCCATCATGGATTCTATTCCGCATTATAGCAACAATCTACTATTATTAAATTCAAATCTAACATCGTGGCCTTTATAGCTATTGGGTTCATTAATATCCCCTAAGACTATGCGCCTCTCAGCTTCTACTTTATAGCTTAAAATGAATTTGGAGCTCAACGTGTCCTTTCAGACCTACGAATCGGAATCTCTTCCTCTTGAGGTGGTTCAAAACCTTCAACCTCCATAGGAATTTCGCTAGTATTTTCAAAATAGATTGTATCTTCATCTTAGATTTCTTCCAAGATCCATGTCCGCTCTCATTGGACTTCTGAGTTATGAGATTCTCAAAGAACCTCACAACTCGCAAAAACCTATTTGTTATTCAGTGGAAGTAGAAATAAGAAACCCATTAAGTTCCTTTGTGGTATCCTATAAAGATACACTTAACATATCTTGTTAGGAGTTTGTCAGGCGTATCTCACCTTCACAAGCGTCTCACTCACAATCCTCAGACCTTTAAGTATGACATATTTGGAACTTTCCCCAACCATATTCATATGGAGTCTTATCAACCTTCTTGGTTGGAACCATATTGAGAATGTGTGTCTCAGACTCTAAAGCATAATCCCAAAAGGATAACGGCAGAGTTGTAAGATTTATCATAGATCGAACCATGTCTAACAAGGTACAATTCCTTCTTTCAGACACCCCATTATGTTGTGGTGTGTAAGGAGGAGTAAGTTGTTGGAAAATTCCATAAGCTTTAAGAATATCTTTAAAATCTCGGCTTATTATTCACCACCTCGATCTTGATAGAAGAGCCTATTATCTTCCCGAGTTGATTTCCACTTCATTCTTAAAAAAACACCTTAATGTTTCAAAACCCTCGTGTTTATGTTTAAGAAGATAAACACAACCATAACGACTATAATCATCTGTGAATGTAATGAAGTAGCTAGCACCTTGTTTTGACACATGTCTAAGTGGACCACACACATCCGTATGTATTATTTCAAGAAGATGGCAGTTGACCTTTCTGAGAATGAGTGGGAAACGATATTCCTTGTCATCTTACCCGATAAGAACAAGATAGACGCATTGTATCAAATGACGACATCAGTGGGGGGCGCGTGATTTAGACGAAGTCGCCTTGCATTTGTGAGAGCGTGATCAAGTGCCGTTAGCGCGTGCCATAGAGAAGTGTGAGCAGGATGTGGAGGAGCTGAGGCAGATTATGGGGAGTACTCTCAATCTCTAATGCTATTCTATATCTGCAATACAGATTATTTGTGTTGCGCTGAGTCCTAACAGTGCTAGTAAGTCTAATTACATTATAAATAGAATTAACATAGGTACAAGATTATGCATATCAATTCATAAATACCATTGCTATGAATAACATAAAAATAAATGAGCATTATTCTTAGAAAACTAAAATCCAAATCATAAAACGCTGGACAAATCCATTTTCTACCAAACTGTGAACTGAAACAACACCTCTAAGTATAAAAGGTGCATAATGACAATTGTCTAAACAAATCACAAGGCCATTAGGCAAAACCCAAGTCAAAACTTCCTATGGCTTCTACTTGCGCACGAACACCATTGCCCTCATAAACATAGAGTACTCCCTTGTTCGTTTTTTGCTCCTGATTTCTTAAACCACTGTTCTTGTAAATACAAAATTAGAACCACAACCCGTTGTCAACACCCAGGATTTGTTAAGGAAAGAAAATAATTCTACTGTGAAGATACCTGAAGAACTAGTAGAACCAACTTGCTTCTTTTTCTTCAACAACTCAGCAAGATACACAGGAAAATTCCTCTTCCAATGACCCACCTCCTTGCAGTGATGGCAGGCGTCATCCTTAGCTGGGTGCTCTTTAGCAGAAGGCTTAGGGTTTTTAGGCTTAGGGATATAAACTTGTTTATCTTTTTCCTTGCCATTAGCTTTACCCTTACCTTTAACTTTAAGCGATTTCTTATTGGCCTTCTGGTTTTTACCACCTTTAATCATCATTACTTGTGGTGTTTTAGCCTTTTTAGGTAAACCCTTCTCATACTCAATGAGCATAACATGTAGTTCACCCACTGTCTTCCCCATGTTATGCATATTGTAATTTCTTACAAAACCCGAAAAATCTTTAGTAAGGCCATTTAAGATAAGTCCTACTATAAGATCATGTGGTAGCACATAACCAAGATGTTCCAATTGATCTACATATCCTTTCATCTGGATGACATATGCAGCAACTGGTTTACCTTCCTCTTGTTTGTAAGCATGAAAAGTTTGGATTAGGTCAAACCTTTCCACTCCAGCTTGTTTTTCAAACATAGCTTTAAGCTCTTTTATCATGTCATATGGTGAGGAGTTTTCAAACTCTCTATGAAGCTCAAGAGTCATACTACCAAGTATAAGACAAGCAACCTCAATATATGCATCATAAACTGCATTCCATTCTAACAGTACGTTTGCTGCATAATCAGCAGCAAGAGCCACAGGTAAAGGCTGTTCAATGATAAACATTTTCTTTTCATCTCTCAAGACTAACTTAAGTTGACGAAACTAGTCATTGAAATTATTTCCAGAAAGTTTTTCTCTTTCAAACATCGACCTAAAAGCCGAATGGTTTATGTTTTGATCAGGGTGTGTCATCTACAAAACATAGTTAAAGTTCAAGAATTAGTATTTTCGATCAAACTTCTTGATGAAAATTAACTACCCATGTTTAATCAAATAAACAATTAATTTTCCAAAGACTAGGATCCTACTTGACGTACCACCACAACATTAGTTGATCTGCTAGTGATGGTGTTAGGATTATGAAAATCCATGTAAAAGACTCGGTCACCCCGTGTAATGTCTAGCATAGGTTAGCTCGTAGCCTTAATATTAATTGTTTATTTACCGTATGACTTATGGTGTTGGGCCGGGTCTTTACCCACATGTTATCCCACTCCATAGCCCACTTAGGGGCATACAACTCATGTATATATACCCCTTTCCAGCCATGGGAAGGGGTTGGTTGATCATTTCATAATACACACACATAAGGTGTAGTTTCTCTCACTAGAACTCACTTTCTCTCTCTACAAAGTAGGCCAACCCCTAGATCATTGATTATGTTATGATATCCAATATCCTACAATTGGTATCAGAGCTCATGGGATGATTAGCTAGATTGTGTGTGCGTTTTCTTGGTTAGTTTAGATCAAAAGTTTGGTTTTTGAAGGTTTATGGTCTTATTCTTGACACTCTTTGATTCTCACGTTTGTGATGTTAAAGTTAGTGTTTTTATAGTTGTTATAGCCTTCTAGGATCAAGTTGTGCAAAAGAAACCAAGCAAAAACGTTCAAAAGGGTGATTTTTAGGTGTTTTTAGGTGAAAAAGTTTGTATTTTCTTGACTGCGTTTTGTCTCACTGGCATATTCTTGGTTGCGTTTTGCCTCTTGCGTTTTGTCAGAAAAGGACACTGCGTTTTGTCATTTTGTAAAGGACAACTGTACTGCGTTTTGTCTTATTAGGAGCTGCGTTTTGTCTCCTGCGTTTTGCTTCCTGCGTTTTGGTTTATCAAAGGTTGCGTTTTGGTTCTGCGTTTTGACTAATTGAAGACCTTTCTTGCGTTTTGCTAGGAGAGACTCTGCCCATTTCAAAACTTGATTGCGTTTTGTCTCAAGATTGGATTGCGTTTTGTCTCAAGATTGGATTGCGTTTTGTCTCAAGATTGGATTGCGTTTTGTCTCAAGATTGGATTGCGTTTTGTCTCAAGACTTGATTGCGTTTTGTCTCAAGACTTCCTGCGTTTTGTCTACTTTTGAAGACCTTCACTGCGTTTTGGTAGAAAGAAACTCTGGCAAAAATTTTCTTCATTACGTTAACTCATTTCAACCAAACCAAATCACAATTAAACAACATATCACCTAATCCAACAAACAATCATCACTTTTAACATACAATCACTAATCATTGTTCGATCAAATTAATCATTTCACAATCAATTAAAATGGCTAATCTTTCAGAAGACATCCAATGTGCCGGTTCTGATACCCGACCACCTATGCTTGATAGGACTGACTTTGCATCATGGCAACAACGTATTCGACTGTATTGTCAGGGTAAAGAGAATGGGGTGAACATCCTGAAGTCAATTGATGAAGGACCTTTTCAGATGGGAACATTTAGGGAAACTCTTGCAGAAGGAGATGAAGGTGCCTTACATCTAGGTCCAGAACGACCTCGTGTCTATTCTGACCTGTCACCTGAAGATAAGGATAGGTACAATGCTGACATTCGGGCAACAAACATCCTACTTCAAGGGTTGCCAAAAGATATCTACTCTCTTATCAATCATTACACTGATGCAAAGGACATATGGGACAATGTGAAGATGCTCCTGGAAGGTTTGGAATTAAAAAAGAAACCGTAAAGCCACAGCTGTATGATGACTTCGAACACTTTCGTCAGCACAAAGGAGAGACTATTCATGATTACTATGTCCGGTTTGCCAAACTCATCAACGACATGCGTAACATCAAGATGACCATGTCCAGAATGCAGTTAAATTCTAAGTTTGTTAATAACATGTTGCCGGAATGGGGTAGATTTATAACTGCAGTGAAACTCAACAAAGGCTTGAGGGACTCCAACTATGATCAACTGTATGCTTATCTAAATCAACACGAGGCACATGCCAATGAGAAAAAAATAATGTTAGACCGATTCACTCAACACACAGTTGATCCTCTCGCCTTGATGACCAATGTGGCAACATCAGTATCCAATTCACAATCATCCACAAATCTATCATCCACATATGTTCCACCACACTTTGCTGACAACTCTCAACTTGATTCGGGACTCTCTCCAACAGACAACTTAATTGAGAATTTAACCAACACACTTTCCCTTCTCACCCAATCATACAAAACATACCTTTCTCAAACAAACAATCAACTCAGAACTTCATCAAATCCTAGGAACCAAGCCACAGTTCAAGATGGCAGGGTTATGGTTCAGAATGTTTAGGGTCGACAGAATAGAGGACAGGTAACAATGCACGGGTGCAGAGACGCTGGATATGGGGAGTCTCAGAAGAGAGTTCTGGTAAGCTAATCCATGTCCAGCAAGCAGGTTAAGTGCTACAAATGCAACGGTATAGGCCATATAGCAAGGAACTGCACTCAACCCAAGCGACTACAGAACTCCAAATACTTCAAAGACAAATGTTACGATGTCCAAGCCCAGGAAAGGAGTGCAAGAGGAAGAACAATTACTATTTCTGGCAGGTGGACAAGACAACGCTGTTGATAAAGATGTGGATGAGCAACCTGTTCAGGATTTAGCACGCAATTGGAAATGTTGTTTCAAGCAGATATAAGATGTCTTTTGAATTATGATTTATGAGGCACCTACGGCATAAACTATGTTCAGGCAAACTATCATCTGCAGATCCTATTTATGATGAAGCCGGTCTGTCGTATGATTCAGACATTCTATCTGAGGTACACGACCATGATCAACTATCAAGAGCTGTTAGTGACATTCATGAAGAAACGCGAGAATGAATGACGATGTACAACGCAAACTACGTTTGTATGAATCACCAATCCGTTATACAGAAATATAATATTAATCCGTTATGATTAGTATGTGAAGGACAACGCAGTGCCACTTGTACAAAGCAATGTATCTCTGTACAAATGATGCATACAATTGATATATAATGATATGTGTGAACCTCATGCACAGTCTGTCTCTAAAACAACACGGAACATAGTAGTTGATAATTCACTAACTGCTAAACTTGAAACTTAAAAGGAACAAGTTGAACTGTATGAAAAACGGGCCAAGTTTTAATTAACAGAAAGAGAAAAAAAGATTGATGAACAATTAAGAATAGTTATCACTGACCGTAACATTAAGGAAGAAAATTTGAAAAAGGAACTTCATTCTATAAAATTGCAACTTGTTTCTACCATCAACCATAACAATTCACTAGTAGAAGAAGTTACGTCTTTGAAAAAGGATTTTAAACAGAAAGAAAACAAATACCTTGAAGAATTTTTGGACATGAAAGCTTTAAAAGAAAAGGTCGAGGATAGATTATACAAACAAGACCAGTCTCTTCAAACAATTCACATGTTGTGTAAACCAAAGCCCTATTATAATGAACTGAATAAGGTAGCTATTGGTTACAAGAATCCCTTATGCCTCACCCGTGCAAAGCAAGTTCAACCTGCTTTATATAATGGTTATGAAATTGTCAAAAACAATCATGTCCCGGCTATAGTGCACAACACAGAGGATACCCTAAAGATAGCTGAAATCATTAGGAGAAAAATGCATGACAAAATGAAAGACCCCGAGTGTGTGACTCATAAGGTTAAGATTGCACCACCTGATTACTCGAAGAGAAATCTTTCTGACCTCACACCATAAAAGCAATTGACCCCTGAGCAAATATTTTGGTCTCAAGACATCACAAGATAAAAACAAGAAGCTTACAAAGAGCAGACCACTGCCGTCAAGACAACCAAAGCGTTGGACAAATGTAACGCCAAATACACATGCAACGCTTGTCCAAAGGGTTCTTCCAACAAAGAGTCAAGTAAAAATTAACATTTTTACACTAATACAACTCTTTTCGGACTTTGAAAAAACATGTAACAAGAGAATTACGATCACGGGCTCACTGAATGGGGAAATGGAGTTTTGACAAACCAAGGCATGTTTAACGTCACCGAGGACATTCCATTTTTCAAAACACTTAAAGAACATTTTTAGGGCATTCAAAAGGCTCTAACAAAAGAAGTTAAAGAAATGAAAGAAATTTTTGAAGAGTTAGAAGCTGAGGTTGACCAACACGTTGTAGATAGGAAGCATGATGAGATTGAGTGGAAAAATCTTCTTATTGCAAATGTAAATTAATTGCTGATTAGCTTGTTTCAAGAGGTTGTTTCATGTTGCAACAAATTCCTGAGCTTAATGTATCTAGTTTTTACTGAAATGCATGAACCCATACCAGTCTTAAAGCACGTTTCTGGAGCGGAAGTTGACTTCTAATATACAAGAATAATATTCAAATGGATTATCATGAATGATTAATAAACGGTTTTCCAATCTTGATGTAAATCATTTAAATTTGCAGGTTAAAATATCAAATCTTAAAGAAAGTTTTAAAACACACATCTACACCACTCGAGATGTTCCTGAGTTTGACTCCAGATTTTGTAATTGAAAAGAGAAAGCCTCAATTCAAGAAAAGACACGCTCATCAAAAAATTGAGAATGCATATCTCTCAATGTGAATGGAAACACGTAAGTGAAGCAATGACCGTACACTTGATTTTAGGACCTTAGACTTTCGATCACTCAATTAAACTGAAAAAATCAATGTCTACAGAAGCAAAAAAATGAGCTTTTTGGGGCGAGAAAATGGAAGGATTAACACTTTACAAGGAATTGTATGATCTACAAAAAAATCACGCGTGCTAAGCATTTAGAACAAACAACTGCCCTATTAACTAAAAATGAGAGTCTAAAGGTCCAAATACAGAATAAGCTGTCATGTGTCAATAAGGATCAAGTAAAACCAAAAGTTCTTGCACCAGGAAAGTATGCTATAGATGTTGAACCTATTCCCCCTCGCAATAGGAACAATAGGGAAGTGCATCTAGTTTATCTCAAACACCTTAAGGAAAGTGTAGAAACCCTTCGCGAGATCGTAGAGGAAGCTAAGGCTGAAAGACCATTAGATAGTATACACTTGCTCACTTGCCTTTACACCAAACACTCTCAGGAATTGTTAGAATATGTGATTGGCACTTGTCCAAAAGCCCTAAATACACGAGATAACAAGCATGCTTCTACCTCTTTACCTAAGGAAAAGCAAGTCACTTTTGAGGAACAATGTGCAATGTCAAAAAGTAACACCCACAAACCTGTAAAGCAACTAAACTATCAAAAGACAATTCCAAGTGCCTCCCTTCTACAGATAAACAGTTGACACTGATGCAAGCCGGATCCACAGCCTAGAGCAATACCAAAAAAAAATAGGATCTTGCTGGCTAAGAGTGTCAACATGAAGAAAGTAAAAGAACACCTCACGATAATTAAGTCTAGTCTGAAAACCACGAATCGTGTTGATTCTAGTATTAGCTCTAAGCGTATTGTAATTAATTTGAATTCGTTCGTTTCTTTTGCCAAACATGTAACAAATGCTTAATTTCTACAAATCATGATATGTGTGTGGTTACTTATTTGCACTCTGTGAATGCATCCCCCTCTGTTAAAAATGTTGTGCGTAAAGTTAAGCAAGTTTGGAAACCTAAGTCTAGTCAAGTATGACACCAACCGGCAAAATACTTACCACTGTAGGTTATCAATGGATGCTACTGGAGAACAAGAAACGTTAGGAGAACAGTGCCCTTTAACTAGGCTCACTAAACCTAACAAAGTGTCAACGATTGCTTATGCTAACCAATAGGAACCCAACTAAAATTGGGGATCTAACTTTCCAAACTCTCCATCTTCGTCTGTTTTCAAATGCAGGTCGTACAGATCGTCCTTTGGTATTTGGACTCAGGCTGTTCAAAACATATTACATGGGATCGCTCGTGGCTCAGGAATTTCGTAAAAAAGTTCATCGGGATGGTTAGATTTGGGAATGACCACTTTGGTGCTATCATGGGTTATGGAGACTACATTATTGGTGAAAGTATGATCTCCAAGGTATACTATGTGGAAGGACTGGGACACAATCTGTTTTCTGTCGGCAAATTTTGTGACTCGGATCTAGAAGTTGCCTTCAGAAAGCATTCTTGCTACGTTCGAGATACGGATGGTGTTGAATTAATTAAAGGTTCTCGTGGTTCTAATTTGTACACTATCTCGATTGAAGACATGTTGAAGTCCTCTCAAATTTGCTTGTTGTCTAAAGCCTCCAAGAACAAATCATGGTTATGGCATCGGCGTTTAAACCACTTGAACTTCGGTACTATCAATGACCTTGCAAGAAAAGATTTAGTTCGAGGCTTACCTAGATTAAAGTTTGAGAAAGATCATCTCTAGCTCCGCGTATCAACTAGGAAAGAGCAAAAAACATACCCACAAACCTAAAACAGAGAAAACACCAACTTGGAAGTTCTTAATACCCTTCCTATGGATTTATTGGACCAATGCCGAGTTTAAACAATAAAAGGGAAGAAATACACTAGTTATATTGATAGATTATTTCGCGTTTTACTTGGTTAATTTTTGAGATCGAAAGATGAGACCTCAGATTTCTGAAGCAAATACAAGTCGGTCTCAACAAAACTGTTAGAAAAATCCGTACCGATAATGGCACATAATTTGTCAATAAAGATTTGACCGATTATTATGAACGTGTCGGCATTTTTCATCAAAAGACAGTTTCAAGGACTCCACAACGGAACAGTGTTGTCGAAAGACAGAATCGTACACTTGTTGAGGCTGCTAGGTACAATGCTGATACTTTTCCAAGGCCCCTGAAGTTTTCTATGGGCAAACTGTGGCCTACATGTGTTGTTACACCCAAAACCGATCCTTTATTCACACTCGTCACTGCAAAACCCCATATGAGCTGGTGCATGACAAAAAGCCTGATCTTACCTTTTTCAGAGTCTTTGGTGCTCTTTGTTACCCTATAAATGACAGCGAAGATCTTGGAAAATTACAACCAACAACTGATATTGGAATATTCGCTGGTTATGCACCTAGTAGGAAAGGGTATAGAATCTACAACAAAAGAACTCGAGCATAATTATGGAAACTATTCACGTGCAAATTCGATTAGCTGACTGAGCAAAATGCTCCCAGATGCAACTCATATAGGACCTGCTCCCTACTTTTCTGACGCCTGACGATAAGTTCAGGCTCTATACCAAATCCGGTTCCTGCAGCTCCTTATTTACCCCCCACAAATAAAGATCTGGAGATTTTATTCCAACCAATGTTTGATGAATACATGGAACCTCCTTATGTTGAAAGACCGGTTTCTCCTGCTTCATCAGTTCAAGTTCCAGTCAACTCAACCGGTACACTCATCTAACTACCATGTATTCAAGATGCACCTTCCTCAATACATTCACCGTCATCTTCGGCATTACAATCTTCAAGTTTACATCAAGGCGTTGCAGCTGAATTTCCTCTCATGAAAGACAATCCTTTTGCTCCTATTGATAATGATCACTTTATAAACGTGTTTGCTCTAGAACCTAGGTCTAAAGCATCATCATCCAGGGATCTTAGTTCAACCAAATCTCCTTATGTCTCTCAAACACTTCATCATCTTAGGAAATGAAGCAAAGATCACCCGCTAGATAATATTATTGGCAATCCCTCTCGACCGGTATCCACTAGAAAACAACTAGCAACCGATGCCTTGTGGTGCTTTTATAACTCTGTCTTGTCAAAAGTCGAATCAAAGAACTTCAAATCGGCAATAACTGAAGATTGCTAGTTTCAAGCATGCAGAAGAATTTACGAATTTTGATCGACTTCAGTATGGAATTTAGTACCTCAACCAGACTGTGTTCATGATTATTTCTCTCAAGTGATCTACAAAGTTAAACTGGATGAGTACGGTGATGTTCTGAAAATAATCTCAGTTGGTGGCCTAAATGAATGTCGACAAGAGGAGGGAATTTGACTTTGAGGAATCCCCCCCCTTTTTGCACTGGTTGCACGTATCAAGGCTGATTCGAAATCTCATCGCCAATGCCGTAGTGAAAACATGACATTCTATCAATGGTATGTACAAAACAGCATTCCTTAATTGCGATTGAAGGAAGAAGTCTATGTTAGTCAACCAGAGGATCGTTTGATCCAGATTCAACCCGATACATGTTATCTTCTGAAAATGGCCTTTTGTACGGTTAAAGCAACCCCTCGGCAAGGTACGATACATTGTCACTGAATTTCTTATGACAACTTATTTTCCAAGGTGCAGTTGCTCCGTCATATTTAGCTAGGAAACATGCATACATATGCTCTTCGTTCAAATATATGTAATTGATATCATATTTGCCTCGACCGACCCTAAAGCGTGTGACATATTTTCCAATGAGACCGATTTTTCCAAATTCAAATGTCAATGATGGACAAATGTCCCGTATTTTCTTAGGTTTATAAGTTTTCTCAAAAATCCTGGAGGCATTTTATTAATTCCACAAAATTTGCTCCTGTAAATATTAAAGAAATTTGGGATGGATTCGTATGACCCTGTTGATACACCCATGGTGGATCGACTTAAACTGGATGAGGACCCCTTAGGGATTCCAGTTGACCAGACTCGATTTCGTAGTATGGTCGGCTCCCTAATGTATCTCACTGCCAGCAGACCCGACCTTGTATTCGCTGTATGCATGTGTGCTAGGTATCAGGCTTCGCCTACGCAAAATCCACCCTTGAAGCATTTAAAGTGGGTCTTCGTATTAGAGGAACCATTAAATTTGGGGGTATTTGTATACGAAAGACACTACTATGGCAATAACGGCCTATGCAGATGCAGACCATGCAGGTTGTCAAGACACATGAAGAAGTACGTCAGGAAGTGCTAGGTTCCTTGGAGATAAACTAGTCAGCTGGTCCTCAAAGAAACAGAAGAGTACTACGATCTCAACAACAGAGACTGAATACATTGCCATGTCTAGATGATGTTGTGCCCAAATCCTATGGATGAGGTCTCAATTATCGGATTATGGCTTTGCATACAATCACATCCCTCTGTATTGTGACAACAAGAGTGCCATAGCTCTCTGCTGCAACAACGTCCAGCACTCCAGGTCTAAACACATCGACATCCGACATCATTTCATCAGAGAACAAGTGGAAAAGGGAGTGGTTGAGTTGTATTTCGTGAGGACAGAGTATCAACTGGCGGATATATTCACTAAGGCACTGCCCAGAGAACGATTCGAATTCATTCTCCCGCGGCTTGGCATGAAGAGTATGAAGCCAGAGACACTCAAACGTCTTCAGGATGATAAGGATGAGTAACATATTAGCTTCAAGTATCCTATGTAAATATGTACATATTCCAACTCAAAAAGAAATTACAAAAATATAAAACCAACAAAAATCCATAAAAATCAGAAAATAGAAAATACCAAAAATAGTTTTTCAAGACATGTCTTCTGCTTATCGATAACATTTACGGACCTAGAAATGTCATTCAATAATGACACGGGCCTTTAAATGAAGCTCGAACGGAAGTTCAAACTTTTCAAAACATGTCTAAATGGCTTGCTATTATTTCTGATATGCAACCCGGTTTTCAAAATGAGGAAAGCACGTCGCCAAAAAGACGGCTGTTCCTAACAACGGGTGATTAATTTCTCCCGGGCATGGATTACTTTATATCCGTGCACCCTCGATCTAATGTACGCTTCAGTGCATTATTTCTTGATCCAGAAGAGAAGTCTTCTTTTTATCCAAATGATTTTCCGTCTATGATTCTTCAGAAAATTATTTGTGTTTCAAAAGTTGGAAAAGTTGTGTTTGAAAATCAATCGGACCTGAAGTTTTCAAAATTTGACACTCAATCAACGACTACAGCTCTTTAGATAGAAAACGGGTCATTGATTGAGGGGGAGAGTAGTTTTGTCAAATTTATGACATCTAACGGGCATTTTGTTAATTCATATAAATAATTGAGTAAGGTTTGGTAACTATTGGGGTTACAGTTTGTGGGGGAGTTAAACTTGTGTTAACTCAAAGGGCCAAATGTGTCAATTGTGTGCAAGTATAGGGTCTTATGTGCTATTTGCTACTTGTCTCTTAGTCTCATATAATGTGAAGGACCTTTTGTGCCAATTTTGCATATCAATTTTCCCCTTAGTAACACATTTGTATGTAATTGAAAAGTAGGTAGAAAGAGAGGGACTGAAATTGTCAATGGCCGAAAGTTAGACCTAGGTATAAATAAGTCATTGCGTTTTGTTGTGGTCAAACCTTCAAAAAATTCAGTCAAACTCTTCCTTTTTCTCTCTCATACTCAAAACTCAAGCTTACTTGCGATTTGCCCATTTCGTGATCATTTGTGTGATTCCTTGCTTAGGTAATGATTAATTATTGCTCGCTAGCATCCATTTATGCCTTATCTATAAAATCATTGCCTGAATCTCTCTAAATCATGATTGTTCTAGGGTACTCGTGCGAAATTATCATCCTTGTCTCGGTCAGTGTTTCTAATTGGATTTTGACTGCTGGGTTAGTGATATAATTCATGTTTGATGCTTCGTTGATGTATTAATTGCTTCCCCACCTGCTAGATTATGGTCCTTGTGATTTTCGCACCTTATTTGATTTTCTTCAAAATCGTGGGAGTATGTTGTGTGTTAATGGCTGTTTATTGTAGTTAAGATGCTATGTGAGTGTTTGTGAAAGTATACCATTATTTAGTTTTACCTAGGATGCTATAACTTAAAGGATAGAATCTGAGCATTTAGAAGTTCTTAGTTGCATTTTGGTTTAATGTTCTTAGTTGCATTTTGCCTCTAGTGTTCTAAGTTGCGTTTTGGCTAGATATTCTTGATTGCGTTTTGTATGGTATCCCTTTGTTGTGTTTTTTCTGATCTATACCTTTGCGTTTTGCCTGATACATGTCTCTGCATTTAGCCTAATATATGTTCTTGCGTTTTGAGTTTTAATATGCCCTTGCGTTTTGTCTATACAAAATTATTTATCGCAGGACAAAACGCAATTAATTGCGTTTTGTGATTGAAGACCCTCATTTGTACTAATGTAGGAACCTCCTTTTCAATTTTTTTCAAAAATATTGCGTTTTGATTAAACTTGAATAAAATATTCATGCATTTTGTGTAATTGCGTTTTGTCTGACTTGCGACTTACCTCTGCGTTTTGTCTAATTTTATTAAAATATTATTTGCGTTTTGGGTGTTGCTTTTAATGGGTGCTTTATGCCTATTTTTGAATATTATAATTACTGCGTTTTGAAGGCAGCGTTCGGAAGAGATTGCGATTTGCTTCATGCGTTTTAGTTTTTATCTTAAAATATTCACTGCGTTTTGGTCCTAAAGTTGTACTTGTAGATTGTGTATTGCTCAGTGTGACTAATCCAATGGCGTGTATTGCCCTTGCTATCCGTAAACTGTCTTTGGTCTTAGGTGGTTAAGTCAGTGTGTTAATTCGTCTCTTACAAGAGTAAACTCCGTTGCGTCAAGAGTTGAACTTCTACTATTGATCCTCACCAGAAAAGTTGACATCAACTATTGACCTTCACACATCTAACATCTCCTATCTGTATGCATGTCTTTCTGTGTATGTACTGTGCAGATGATAAGCTGATGTTAAAGCCTCCATGACAAGCACCTGCTTTGGCACCACCCACCTGCACAGATGAACAAATCTTGCCTCGCATTCGTTGGGTGCCAATAGGGAAAAGCAATTGCTATATGGATACTGAAAAGTCGCAAAGCAACCCAATATACAAGATTGCGGTGGACATTCTAAAACATACCAACTTTCTTATCAACATTTACCGTCCTCGTCATAATACCAGCTATCTAAGATTCAACAGTTTCTGGGAAACAATTTTCTATGACAAACGACGGGGGTTACAAGTGTCACTGGATGAGCAATGGTACAACCTACTTAAGACACATTCAGAGATGCTCTTCAGATCAAGCCAAGTCAACAACAACAATGGCTTTTTCTTCCCCACCAACTCAGAAACTCTTATCAACTTTGTTAACGTCAGGGTTATCCAAAAGAAGTCAAACCATATCTAATTTTCGTTACTATGACATGTTTCAACCAGAGAGGTCACACCCGACCATCATCAAACTGTGCCTTATTAACGACTATCTGGGTTTGAAAGGCCAAGAGCTCCAGTGTTGCAGATTCTTTGGGGCGTCATCAATCGAGCTCATATCGATTATGCGGAAAGGATCTGGCACAACACACTCAGGGAAAGAAGAAAGCCACTCTCATTGTGATCCCAAGTGTGAGGTTCACTAAACTGATTATCTTTCACCCTGCAACGCAAGCACAAGTTCCATCCAAGACCTAGTCTCCCCCTTCATTTGCCGACTGAAGAACCAATTCTGGGATATCTCAAATTCAGTGCCAAAGGAACCAAAAGGGAAGTGTTTGGGATGCCGATTCCGAATGAACTCATCACTGATGACATTCGAGGAGCAGATTACTACAATGCTTATCTGAAGAAAGTAGCCAAGCATCACAGATATCTTGCTGGTGAAGAAGTTAGTGATCCTGATTCTCCTGCACCAAAACCCGCAAAATCAACCAAACCCAAGATAACCAAGCAAACTAAACCCGTAGCACCTAAAGCAGCAACCAAGAAACCTCAGCCAGCACCAACCAAGCCTAAGGAGAAGAAACGTAAGCAGGATAAGGAAACCACTGAAGCAACACCGCCAGCCAAACGAACTAAAGCTGGGAAGGTGGCAAAGAAGCGAACCCTTAAGAGATCTCAGCAGCTGGTCGATGAGGTTGTTGATGAGGGTATTCCGTTGACTGAACCTGGGTTTGGTGACTTAGAAGCGGATACGCAAAGGGCTATTGAAGAAAGTCTGAAGGATGCTCACGGTGCACATCGGGGTCCTCTCTGGCACATTGTGTGTTCAGGAACTTGATACTGGAACAGGTAACAGCCACTTCCCAGAGGTAGAGGGAAAAGGAAAGGAGAAAGTCGGTGTTGAGCAAGCTGCTCGGGTTCTACTCAATCTTTAAACTCCAAAGAAAAAGAGCCCAACTGAACAATACATCTTTCAAAGACGTACTTCAGCACCGACTGAACCCTCGGGTCATGACGAATCATCGTCCCTGTATGCTGAACTAGGCTTGACTGAAAGTGACACGGAATCAGATGAGAAGTGCCTCCCAGTAGTCAAAAGTGGTTGCTCCAAACTAAGGCCAGCTGGACCAAACCCTTGAGTATACAAGATGAAAGGCCAGTCTTGACCAAACCCTTGAAATGATACAGTGACTCAAACTCAATACAACTTCGTGGTGTTCATAGCTGAAACCAAACCTTGTAACACACATATCTGAGGCCAGCTGACGCTACAAGTCATCCACAACCGCGACAAATGATGAAGAGTTCACCTGCCACTGCATACCCTAACTTTAGAGAATCTTAAGCTGACGGTTGACGATCCGGTGATTCCCGAGGACTGCCAGCTCTACAGGGACGTTGTCTTCTCTACAACACCTAGCCAAATACTTCAGCTTTGGAGATCAATTCTTCAATTAAAACCCTCAGAAGCCACAATGAGAAGACAACAAGAAGATACAGAAGTCCCCCCCCCCCGAATCAAGGAGTTCGTCACAATCCATCAAACACCTCTGTTTAACCCCCCCTATGACTTCACCGTGATTGAACTTGTGTATGTACCGGCGATTTCTTAACCACTGTTCAATCGAACTTTACCAACCACCACAGCCGCAACTGCAACAACAACAACGACAACAATTCTGACAACCATTCCTCTACCACCTCAGCCACAACAAGTTTCCTCAGATTCAATCTTACTCAACCGTCTAGGAGAAATTCGAAACAACAACCAGATTGGTGTGATGCGAACCAAAGCCATGTGAGGAAAGATTAGACAAACATGGGTCCAGACTGTACAGGTTGGAGAATCAAGATATTCCCAATCAAGTGAGCAAAGCTGTGGATGAAATAGTCACGGATGCTGTTGACTGGGCTATGCACGCGCCACTTAGGGAACGCTTCAGAGACCTGCCAGAAGCTGATATGAAAGAAATTCTTCACAACCGAATGTGGGAATCCAAATCCTACCAAACTCATGAAGATCACATGACGCTGTACGAGGCTCTGGAGAAGTCTATGGCCCGAGATAACAGAGACCAGCTCCTGTCTGACTTGGCTGAAGCAAGGAAAAAGAAGAAAAAGAGACAGGGCTCACCTAAAACACCATCTGGCTCTCCACCTCATCCTCCACCTCCTCCACCACCACCAGCAGGTCCCTCTGGAACTTCAGGAGCCTCTGGTGCTTCTGGGTCGTCTCAATCACCACCTCCTCCTCCACCTCCATCCAACACTCAGGGTGGTCAGTCTACAAGCACCGCTGCCCCCAGCTCCTCAAAGACGGCTGCTTCAGCAGAATATACGGCTTGGACGATGACCGACACCAGAATTAAGCCCGTCCCACCCCCCCCGATCTCACCAATTCCTGAAGAACTTCATATGGGTGATGATTCGACTGCAGACGAACAAGCATACTCATCGAGTGGTGAAGACGTTGGGCGTGATCATATTCCCACGGTAAACTTGAGGCAGAGTTGGTGGAAGCCTATCACTGAAGACCGACCTGTCTACAACCTGAACCTGCCTGGTCATCCCATCATCTGCTCTAGACCGTCCCAACTCACAACTGTGCCCTGCTTTGAAGTCCAACCTATACACCTCCACCAGAGAACTCACTCCTTGCTTAGATCGGTGATATGACAACATTCATGGACTGGTATTGCAAAAAGCAAGGAATCTCCGAACTGACTCAACAAGACCTGGAAGGCCCTGCATACGAAATTGTTAAAGTCTTTCATCCCGACGTAGTCAATCTCCAGTTCCAAATTAAAGAATGCCACAAATTTCTCACCGATCAAAAAATAATAAAAAAAAAAAAAAAAAAGAATGGACGATGCAATCCTAAGGTACGACGTCAGCAAACCACTACCGTTGGGTGGTGATCTGGGTCACGTCACAATACAACCGGATTTCTTCTTTAACAAAGACTTGGAATATCTATGGTACGGACGCAAAATAGGCAGGCCTGCCTTGTCAATCTCAAAAATGAAGGCTGCCTATTATCCCTATGTTCGTGTGCTTAGACAAATTGGTACCGGTCAAGATGTGGATTGAAGAATAATGCAAGTATGCCATCGCTGCGTGTATGGTATATCTCACTGGTGGTTTCAAAGACAACGGTTCTACATTGATCGACACACAACTGAAGGTGATCGCAGGGCTGTACGTACCTTATGCCAATCTTAAGTGACGTACCGAATGAAGTCTTTCCAAAGTTAATTGAGTACAATTTACATGAGAAGATTGTGGTAAGTGTAAAATACTCATAACCATTATTCCTAAAAATAAACCCAAATAAAACCCAAAACAGACCAAGAATTGGCAAAAATAGCTTGTATTTGTGTTTTGTGTGTGCGATGTTGGATAAGTCAAAAATATCAAGAAAATAATCAAAAACGAGCAAGCACGGACACGAGAATCAGAAGAGTACAAAGCCGAAGCTCCAAAGCCCAAATCCTTAGCTAAAGTCCTTTTGTAACATCTCCAGGGACCAATCTTGCAAATACCGAAAGTTATTTATAACTTGAAAAAGGGAAAAGTAAGAGAGGGACTGAAAATGTAAAAAGGCCAAACTCCAACAGTTTTAACCGTCCAAAAATGGGCGGGAAGCACATTTACTATTCACCCGTCTCCCCCATTTCACCATCCAGTCAAAAACAAAGGGGTTTTGTTAATTAAAGGGTGCGTTAGTCAATTCAAGAGGTCTACATCACAAATGAAGGGACAAATCAGTCTTTATTAAAGGATTCATTAACTTTATCTCAAGAAGAGCCACGTCAACAATGGTGAAAGCACAAATCTATGTGGGTTTTTGTACTAAAACACTCACAAAAGAAGCACAAACGTCACATCAATAGAATGACACGCTGGCAATCCTCAGGTGTCCACAAATTGATCCAACGACTACAATTAGTGACCAATGATTGAATAAATAGATGGCATAGATTGAAGTATTGTGATAGCAAGGTTAAGAGGACCTAGAAGCTTCAGCTTGGCACTATAAATAGGCCTCATTCTCACAACACACACGGGAATTCGATTTTTAGTCTTCTTTTTAACCAAGTTTTTATGTAATTTTCAGCTTAAAAATTGTATTTTCCTTTCTAATGTAATTTTCCTTTTTTCCATAATGTAATCCAATTTTTAATTAAGTGACAAATCAGTCCTTTAGTGTTTTTTAATCTCATATTCAAGTTCTCCATTTAAAGTCAAAAGTTCCTCTTAAAAATCCATATTGTCTCATTAAGCTAATAACTCGTATTAAGTCTCTTCATCTATAACTGAAATAGGCTGTTGATTTCAAAATAATCCTACTACTTAAAACATTAAATCCAGTAATCTATTATGGGTCTTATTATATTTGATCTTTTGGAAAGATGGATCTTACCTGGAAGTAGACCTAAGATTTTTACTTCTAGCTTATCTAATAAGCTAGAGAGCTTGTAACTGCCTGTAATTGGTTCCTTTGTTAGCTAACGATCAAGTAAGTTTCTCTTTCATTTGTCCTCTAAATTTAAAGACTTAAAATGCTTAGTTATAGCATAATATGTTAAAATACTGCTTATTTTGCTTAGTCTCTTTGCTTATTAGTGTTTAAATATCTCTTCAATTGCTTAATTTAAGATGATGTTTCCATCCTGTTTTTTAGCTTAAATAGTTTATAGATCTTTAGTCAAAAAAAACACTAAAAGTCCCAAAAAAAAAAAAAAAAAAATATTAGTTTAATTAGTTAAGATATTATAATTTTACTTATTCAGTTGTTTAATCATAATTGCTAAGTTTGTTTTAAGCTAGTTTTTATCTGGTATTTAGTAGTTGTTCATTAGATTTCTCTTAAAAGCTTTTCTCAAATTCTGTCATGGTTTTTAAGGAGTGTTTGGTTTAGTGCACTCTTATCTTCATCTGTTTTTGCTTCAATAGTTATAGAACATTAGTTTCTCATTTCTGTCATAAAATTAATAAAATCCAAAAATATTAGTTTAAATAGTTTAGATCTTAGATTAAGTATTATTCAATTGTTTAATCATGTTTGCTAAGTTTGTTTTAAGCTAGTTTTTATCTGGTATTTAGTACTTGTTCATTAGATTTCTCTTAAAAAGTTTTTCTCAATCCTGTCAAAATGGTTAAGTAGTGTTTGGTTTAGTGCACCCTTGATTTTACACTAGCAGTACTAACCTCAGTTAGTACTGCTGTGTTCATAGCTTAATTTAGATGAGTAATTTTAGGATTTAGCTTATCAAACTCAGTAGGACTTAAGTTTTTATATAGCTTAATACATTTTAAGTCTTTATTTGCAATTTCTAGCTTATTTACTTAGTTTAATTTAGCTGTCAAAAGTCATAAAAACCTAAAAAATCCAAAAACAGTACTTAGAATCTTTAGTGTCTTAATTTGTTAAATCAGCCTTTAAGTCTAGATTTTATAGCTTATTTAGATGGATAAAAAGTAGTTTAATAAGTTCTTAAAGTTTCAGAGTCTAGTTTAGCTTATTAAGTTCTCTAGCTTATTTGAAGTTTGTGTTACTTTGCTTATTTCCTGAGTTTGCTTACTTCATGATCGATTTCAGTAGCATAAAAGTAGTTTAAGCTTTATTTTCTTTTCATTTATAGATTAAGGATATCATAAGCTCTTTAGAACTTCTTTCCTTTTTCATTTTGATCTAGTTTTGAGTTTTCTATAGCTTATTTTCTAAAACCAAGGGATAAGCCCTCCTTTCTGTAACAGCTTAAAGATAAGCTCTTTTAGAGCTTATTTGTGAGTTTCAGCCCAAATAGCCTTTATTAATCTTGTTCCCCCTGTCTTCCTTTACAACTTTGCTTCTTTGAGTTTTTCATTTTAAGCTCTTTAAAATTTCGGATGCTTATTGGACTTAGTTTGTTGTCGGGATAGATTCTAAGGGTAGAAAGTGTAACTTTTTCGATTTTTTTTTAGTTAGTCCCTCCGTTAGTTTCTTAGGTTTTTGCACCATTAGTCCTTAGTTAAGTTTAATTAAGTTTATTAGATTTAATTAGTAATTAGGTTTAATTTTTAATTAGTTTAATTAAACTTTTTTTTTTTTAAATAAGAAAAATTTTAGGGTTCTTATTTTTAATAATTTTCGGCAATTTTTCTTTATTTAGTGTAATTTTAGTTTGTCTACTTGCTTATTTGTCATTTATTTGTAATAGCTTATCCAAAATATCTTTGCTTCATTCAAATCAGGATCCGAACCTAAACGTGGTTTCAATTTCACTAGTCATTGGGGAAACGACCCGGGTGATCATACTTGCCCGGTTAAACATACGTATATTATATATTTTATTATATATATTTTTGAGAGTGAATTTTATCAAGGGTAACTTGGTAATTTTCTTAATTTCTCTTTTAAAGTATTATATTATATATATATTTAACGTGTGTAAAACTAGCAATCACCCATACTAAATACCAAGTTACTAATAAGTAGCATAAGATTAAACTCCTAATCATAATGGATTAGTAAATAATATAGATAATAATGTCATAAAGCAATTTCACTCATTGCTCACTTCCTCATGTTTCTCCACAACCTTCTAAGGCTTTTTCCGATTGACCTTACTCCACCACGTTGCTCATCTCTTAATTGCACTTGACAGTTGAGGATTTCGGTTTGGCGGGTATAAAAAGGTTCCATGTTTTGGTCGACATTGGGTGGGTTTTAAAAAACTTGAGGAACTTTATTGGTTAAACAATTGACATAATGAATGAGGGAAGTAGTGCTTGCACGCGAGGTCCCTTCGTCATTCCCATCGCCATCATCATCGTTGAGATGAGATGAGGATGGTTGATAAAGGCGGAAGAAGAAGAAGTGGAATGACGACATCTTCTCGTGCCACGATCCCTTCTGGGCTTTCGCTCTAATTGAGCGGCAAGAGGATTCATGACACGATCGTACAAGACATAGGACTCATTGTCCAACTCAGGATATTCATTCATGATGAATTTAAACAAACGAGTTAATAGCATACCATAGGGTAGAATTAACCTAGCTTGCTTAGCGACCTACTCCATTCGTTTTGCCATGTAATAGGCAAGATTGACGAGAATAATAAAGTTTGAAGCGAGATCATCCCATGTATCGACTTTCGTCTCGGCACATCCCAACCTTGCGGCTAAGTGACCAGGCTTTTGACACCCCACAAAGACTAGTATCGGGACTCACGGACCTTTGGTTTCAAAAACTCTTAAGTTTCCCGTTTATACATAGCTTATTTAGAAAAATCACAACTCAAAATGAACAAGTCTTAGTTCAAAAGCATATTTAAATTTAAGAAAAAGAGATTTTCCCTATATTTATTAAATCACATACACTACACTTAACATTAAATATAATCATGATACAATGTAAATCCTCGACCTTTTTGAAGGCTGCAACATCGGTTGTGAGCCGGCAAGATGCAAACTTTTATCAGTCTCGGATTATTATTCTTACTATGGGCTTTCTTTAGAAGGCTGCAACATCGGTTGTGAGCCGGCAAGATGCAACAAACTTTTATCAGCCCACAGTTTATAATTATTACTCATCATTATTTTATTTTATTTTACACTTTATATTACCATGATATAGAGAAAATTTCTTTTTAAAAAATTTAAATATAAATTTGAAATAAATTATTGATATCGACTATACTTCAAAAATTGTTGATTTAAGTTTAATTTTCAAAAATAGCACGTATTATTAGTCCGGTTAGGAGCTTATGGGAAAAAAAGCCACAAATTACACTTATGAGCTTGTAAGATTTCCAAATAATCCTTGTTTAGCATATAACTCATAATTAACACTATCATTTTTCGTTCTTCGCAAAAATCCGCGAATGCTTAGTCTAAAAGTTAAGGAACAAGCTATAGCTCAACACGCTCGATCGAGTTAAAATTTATTCTTATTCTACCCAGCAGGAAAGTCAAAATTGTGACAAAACACTTATTTTGTTTTTGAAAATTTTTAAACTTTTTCATTTTTTGGTATTTTGGTGGTAAAAGCAGATTTACATGAAACTAATGACTTGCTGGCACAATCAAATCGATAGATCCCCCCCCCCCCCATACTAGAATTAAACATTGTCCTCAATGTTTTAAGAAGGGTCTCTACGCAAATCCTAAGCCGTTTATTAGGTATGCTTAAAGATAAACGTTAGTCGATAAGATTAGGATATCGGATTCCCAAATTGAAGCTGAGGAGTTGAAGCTCTTGTGAACGAAGGATAAAACCGCGAGCACGAGAGGCTTCAAAAATTCAGGCAATCCTGGACATATACTCACAAAACACAAAACATGGAAATGGAAGAGGCGAGCCTCCTCACAACAACAAAACACTTATTCATTACTACTAAACTAGCATACTGCTACTACGATAATATTAGGATAAGCATGGGTTGCCACCCACGAAGCGTTTGTTTTAGGTCACTTAGCTTGACCCGATCCCCCCATACTTGAGCTTGTCAAGGGGGTAGAAATGGGGATGACGAATACCCAAATTAGGAGTGTTGTCTTCATGAATCAACATCGGGCTTTTATGATGAAAAAGCTTGGAAGCTTTAAAGGCCCGAT
>BQNB010099473.1:20000-24915 GCA_026074375.1 Tanacetum coccineum | reverse complement strand
TTTTTCAAGTATAAGAGTATGAAAATTTTACTCATGCATGCATGCCTATTTATAGTAAAAATATCTCCCTAACTTAACCATGGTTACTTTCTAACCCTAGGTTAAAGTTAACTTAACAAGTTGATAAAGGTGTAAGAGATCTTTTATTAAATATCTAGATATTATGTATAAGATGTAAACTTTGAAAAGTCTTGGTCTCATCCTCAAATTTTCGGCATTATGTGTATATATGTGATGTTATATTTGTTATTTTGAGTATTGGGTATAATCGTGGGTATTCGTTTAGGCGTAGTTAGGTTTTAGAACTTTCGGGTATGCCTAAACGCATTTTATTATGAAACGTAAGCATTTTACGTAGCCAAATAAAATAAGATGAACAAAGTTATTAATTATCCTCATAATAATCATATAACACTTGCTTGATGTAAACATTTAATTGTTTAATGCCCGTTTACATTGTATGATCATTTTTAGTTTACGCGATTTAGCTTAACGATTAAAATTAAAAGTGAACGCGTACGAGAAAAAAAATAAATAGTGAAATTAAATAGTATTGTAAATGACCTGAAAATACGGAATGTTACAAAAAAGATAACCCGAATCGCTCTAAAAACAACCTAATGAATCAACCAAACACCTATCGTATGAATATTAACCCGAATCTTAAAGATCAAAGAAAAATGAACACCCTTAGTGGTGTTGTTGTGTCTTCGAACCAAAGAGATAAGATGAGAGGAGATAAAACTTTTTACTATGTGTTTTGGTGTGTGAAAGAATAAAATGAAAATGACTAGGTGAAATGAATTTATGAGTAGTTAGGAACACGCATGTGGTTCAAATCCAAACACTAGAAATAGAAAAAGAAACATATTTGAGAGAATATAGCGAAAGGACTATTAGTGGTTAAGGATTAAGGAGACCATTAGTACAAATGCAAGATTACCAAAAACATACCCCATGTGGGTGTGTTGGGGTGTTTCGGCCGAGCAAGGGGCGACAAGGTGTTTTTTAAAATTTGAATTTTTATAAGTGTATAAATATCTTAGATATTTTAGTTAGAGGGAAAATATATGGAATGATACTGCGATTGCTATTTGAATTTTATTTTACGTAACTCGTAAAATAACATGAGCGACATATAAAATATGCCCGTAAAGTCATAACACACTTGTTATGAGTAAACGACACTTAGTCTAAAGTCAAAACGCTTCCGAAGATGTTTTTGCTAAAACGCGGGATAGCCTCCCGTTACGAGTTAAAGTCAACACATAAATGTTCAATGTGAAAAGAACGACAAGTTAATAGTCAAATATTAACTTGGAAAATTGTTGATTGTCACAACACGTTTCGAAACAACAACATCCTTAATTTGACTGAGCCAAGAAAGGCGATAAGGCTTAGGGTGTTCCTCAGTAGGAAGGTTGAGTTTGGAAATAGTAACCTCAGAAATCACGTTCTTACAGCTTCCAACATTAATAATAAAAGTGCAAACCTTCCCACCAATGGTGCAAGTCGAATGAAACAGATTATGGCGCAACCAATCATTTTCAGGAGCACGATGGGTTAAAAATGCCCTGTGTAACATCAAAAGAGGACCAATATCACCTGACACATACTCTTCTACGAGATCCTCCGGGTACTCATCATAAACAGGGACATAATCTGAAATCAGGGCAGAATCCGACTCTTAAGCCACCGTAAAAAGTCCACGATTAACAGATTTCGGATTTTGACAATCTGATTGCCGTTGACCAAACTCACCAAAATTAAAACAGCTCAAGCCTCCGCTAGGACACCCTTGAGGGACGTTGAGAGGACCATGAGCAAAGGTAGGGACCCGAGGAGTAGCCTGGGAGCGAGGTGGTGGGGCAGAAGAGCCTGTAGCACCAGCCGAAAGGGGGGTGTTGGTGAAACCCATTGGTGTTACGATGATTCAACTATTTGTCTGTCTAAGAAGAACATTGATGTGCCTCAGCGACTGTCAACGGATCAAACATATTAAGAACATCCTGGAGTTGAAGACGAAAACCACCAATATAGTGAGAGGCCAACTAAAAAGGGGATTCATTGAGATCAAGGCGCGCAAGGGACTCATAAAAATCTGTTGTGTACTCATCGACAGATCGAGTTCTCTGACGAAGATTCTGAAAGCACTGGTATAATTCTCTCTCAAAATTGTAGGGTAAGAACGCAGCTCTAGCATGTTTCTTAAACTTTTCCCAACTTGAGATCTTAGACTTACCGTTGCGAACACGAATATGTTTCAACTGTTTCCACCAAGCCTGTGCAAGACCACGTAGACGAATCGTGACATAAGGCACGCGAAGATCATCAGGGACATTCTTGAAATCCAAAATTTCATCAGCTTGGGAAAGCCAATTGATAAACTCCTCTAGTTTGAGAGAGCCATCAAAAGTAGGGATCTCGACCTTGAAACTCTGCTCCTAACGGTTGACAGATCATTCCAAAGATCAATTTCGAAGAGAACCAAATGGGTTTTCAACTGTAACAGTCACATCGTCCTTATGACGGTGTACGTTAACGAATTCATTCAGCCGTTCAGTCAATAATACAACATGTCACTGAAGAGCAGCGTTTTACCTGCGTAGGGCATCAACATGAACATCATCAGCACCATCCTGGACAAAATAACGTTCTCGGTGGGGCGGCATAACTCAAGATCGTTGGGAATATGATACCACTCTGATGCATCGTACATGGAGGAACAACAAGAAGAACAAATTTCAACACTGATAGGGTTTAGGAAAACCTTGAATTTTTATTAATGATCACAAAATTGAGCCAAACAAAATATCCAGGAAGTCTTTAAATACGTAAACCCTAACCTCTAGAATGTAAATAAATTACAAAACACAGTCCTAAAACTTTAAAAATATGACAAAACAGTCCAAAAGTGATAAAACGCGATTTTGACCCTCCTTGACCAAACTTTGATGCTTCTGCTAAAACTTCCGATGTGCCAACTTCGACATGAAATCCTCCTCGAATTAAACCGCATCAATAACTCCAAAGAACAAATTTGTCTTGCATCAATAGTAGACAACTCAATGTTTTGACATAATAGATTAGGTCACGCCAATATGAGGTTAGTCCAAATTTTAGTTTCAAAAGAGCTAGTGAGGAATTTACCAAAGTTGAGTTTTGATAGAAATTTTTGTGATACTTGTAACTTAGGAAATCAAGTTCATGCAAACAATAAGGCTAGGAATGAAGTGTCAACTAGTAGAGTCTTAGAGTTGTTGCATTTGTATTTATTTGGTCCATCTCCTATTCAAAGCTATGGAAATAACTTCTACATTTTGATGATTGTTGATGATCAATCAAATTACACTTGGGTGTTGCTTTTAGAGTATAAAGACAAAGCATTAGGGAAATTTAAATCTTAAATAAAAATCTAGAAAACCTACATGATTGTTCTATTGTTTCAATTGGAACTAATCATTGTATTTGTCACACCCCATCAATGGTGGAAACACGGGATGCGACGATACCATTCATCGCACAAGATACAAGATTATACACTTTATAATTTACAATTTTATAACTGTAGTTTACAAGGTAATAAAAAATCAATTATCATTTTCCAAAACACGCTATCAAAGCCCTCATCTGACCCTTTCACGTGTCCCACATTTGGGTTACATTTTTTCTCTTCCAAATACCAATACACATACCTTGGGATTTGGACACAACCTGAAAATGATTCACGATAATACGTCAACAATAATGTTGAGTGAGCTCGTTAGGTTTGGACCTTAACCAAATGTTGTGCCATATTTTTCCAACATGGACAATTGTGCATATGAAAGTGAATATATGCTAACAATCCAAAGACATAGAATCCCCGCTAGGCATATCTCAAACTTCCATATACTATATCCTGAGTCCGCAACTTCAAATCACTTACGCACTAAAAGGACTACCAACTAGAGCACTATATTAGGGCGTCGTTACACACAGAACCTTGCATGCCCAAACACAGTACTTGAAAGTACCCACACAGAACCTTTGTCTATGCCAAAACAACAAGTACATACAAGTACCACAAGAAGATACCTTGCATGCCCAAACAACCCAGTACATGAAGTACATATCATACACATAATATTCACATATCAGTTATAAGCACATTTCTGTACCAAAAACATTAACCACATTTCGCACAGATCAATTCAAAACATTTCAAAACACATTTGGTGTTCATTTTCCCCTATATGGAAAAATAGTAAAATGGGCTGGCTGGCTACAAGAAACTCACCTTATAGCAAATCAAACAACCACACAATCTCAATAAAGGGGGCAGATCACAACAAATCTCTACGCAAATGCGCACAATGTACCCGGCAAGAACCCTAATATATACTACTATATTCAATAACTCGCACAAAAATTTTCTTATATGTAAAGGTGTTCGCCCTAACCTCAGCAAAAAATCCTTTCTTTATCATTTCCAAAAATAACCATTTTCAAATTCCATATCATCCCAAACTCGTTATCTCATAACGTTAACTCATTACAAAAACCGTCGTCTTATTACCAAGACTTATCTCATTATCAATATTTTATCTCATTTTATGGTTCTGTGGTAATTACGCGAAAATGACTCAAAAACACTTGGGCAAAGTGTGACAACAATACAACTAATTTCAACACCTCGATCCGTTAAACGGTACATAATGACCAAAATTACTCGAGGAGAAAAACTAACGGAAGAACGAGCAAAGAGCTCAAAACAACAAGGATGGAATAATCCATACATTTCCGAAATTCGATATAATACATATATATATATATATATATATATATATATATATATATATATATATATATATATATATATATATATTCACTAAATACTTGATTATTTAGATAAAATAGTAATATTTTATTATAA
>BQNB010099473.1:0-15000 GCA_026074375.1 Tanacetum coccineum | reverse complement strand
CCCAATCCTATCTCCTACAGTTGTCTCCACAACTAGGGCTGCCTGCTGCTGACCCTCAAGTACAACCTCATCCTCCTCCTCTAAACCAAGTCCATCCCTCTCTACACTATGACCCTCGTCGTCTATACCACGACTCTCATCATCTAAACCATAACCCTCATCATCCAAACTGGGATCCTCATCCCCCGCAGCAGGACCCTCGTCCTCTGCATCCTCACTCCCACTATCAGAATCCAAACTAACCTCCTCATCCCCTAACTCATCTCCCTCACTATCATAGAGCCAAAATAAACACAACAACCTCAATTCCGCTTCCGGAACTGGAAGGGTTAGGGATGGGGATGGTGTACTCTCAAAGTAGGATCAAACCTCTATGAAATGCTACATCAAGCATAAATTGCTGCCTCCGCTAATGAAACAGCGTAGCCAGTGACAACACAAGGCTGGACACCATGGCCATGACGTGCGGGGGTCCTACTAAGAGATGGAACCAAAACGGGTGTATCACGGGTAAGCGGGTGATCTGGTGAAAGAGGTGTGGTGGAATCTGATGATGTGGATCCCGCACTAGATGTGCCAGAACCCTCTGACTCCTTAACATGACCAACAGGTGGTGTACTATCAGGGAATGAAATAGGTGATGCTACAACATAGGGTGACTCGGGCGACTCATTCCCAAGGTCCTCGAAAGGTTCGGACTCAGTGTCTGTGCTAACTAGATAAGCCTTCCTAATGGTCTCATGGGGGTCCTCCGGCAATGGTACTGGCACTCGGGAGCTTTGAGCCCCGTCAGCCTGGGTGGAACTCTCTGGGTCAACAAACACTGGGGTAGACATCCTGTGATAACACGGTAAAAGGGTATAAGTACAAAATATGTTTATCCAAATTATCAGCATCATTATTGCTTACATATACAAATCATCATAACGTTTGAAATTAGATGTTTGTAACCGTATACACACACACACACACACACACACACACACAATAAATTAATATATAATAAAATATTTATTATATATATATATATATATATATATCCTCATATATATATATATATATATACATTAAATATAACGAAAAAAATACGAACAATAATCACCGACCAAGCCTGGCACTAACGGGCACCACTAGTCATCGCACAAAACACATACTCCTCAAAAATATATCATCAAATCACGTCGCTACCTGCGACAATTTCCACTAAAACCCTCAAGGCAATATGCAACCTATTTAAGGCAATCGGGCAACTACAGGCCAATCCTTCCGTCCAATGCTTGCGCAACTAAGGCAGCATGGAAAACCAAAATCGAACCTAATCATTTAAGGCTCGCACTACTATAGCCACATGGCATCACAAATCAATCATCAATCCAATGCATGCACAACCAAGGCATCATGGAACCATCAATCAACTATCAATCCTATGTACGCAACTAAGGCTACATAGATACCACAAATCATCTAACAATCCAATGTACGCAACTAAGGGCGATACGGATATCACAAATCAATCAATTTCCAATGCTTACAACTAAGGGCGAAACATATATCACAAATTAATCAATTTCCAATGCTCGCAACTAAGGGCGACACGGATATCACAAATCAATCTATTCCAATGCTCGCAACTAAGGGCGACATGGATATCACAAATTGATCTATTCTAATGATCGCAAGCATTCTCATATCTCAACACTCGTAAGTGTTCTCATCACTTTATATCCTATCATTTTTAGGTGGTCACACTATTCACATTTCCCTTCCCTCCCCCTAACATAGCTTTAGAAAACTAACCCCATCATTTCATAGTCTTTCATGAATTAAGCATAGTTGATCAGGCTATGCATAATCTAGGAATAATACCATGATCTGCTCGGGTTATCCAACTTTCACCATGTTCGAAGTTTTACTAAAAATAGACTTTACTTTCTGGTTATAGTTACGCCTCTTATTTTATAAAAATCGGCATTCTCTATAACCTTGGCTCTGATACCAATCTGTCACACCTCGTCAATGGCGGAAACACGGGATGCGATGATACCATTCATCGCACAAGATACAAGATCATACACTTTATAATTTACATTCTTAAAACTGAAGTTCACAGAACTCTACAAGTAAAAAAAACTTATCATATTTCAAAACCACGCTCATCTCTACCTAGCCCCCTTGGGTTACATCTTTTGTCTTCCAATACCAATCACATACCTTTGATTTGACACACACCTAAAAATGATACTCGAAAACGTCAACAATAATGTTGGTGAGCACGTAGGTTTGACCTTAAACCAAAAAGCTGTGCCAATATTTCAACAGTGAACAATAGTGCTATATGACAGTGAATATATGCTAACAATCCAAGACATAGCATCCCCGCTAGTCATATCTCAACATCGAATAATAAACCTGGAGTCGCTACTCCCAAATCACTAATGCACATAAAGGGCCTACCAGCCGGAGCACTATATTAGGGCGTACCACACAGAACCTTGCATGCCAAACACAGTACATGCAAGTACCACACAGAACCTTGTATGCCAAACACAGTACATTTATCACATTTCAAAACCACGCTCATCTCTACCCAGTCCCCTTGGGTTACATTTTTTCTCTTCCAATACCAATCACATACCTTTGATTTGACACACCTGAAAATGATACTCGAAAACGTCAACAATAATGTTGGTGAGCTCGTAGGTTTGACCTTAAACCCAAAAGCTGTGCCAATATTTCAAAACACATTTGAGTATCATTTTCCCCCAACGGAAAAACAGTAAAAAGTGGGGCTACGAGAACTCACCTCAATCAGCAATCAAAGCAACCGCACAATCTCAATAAAGCAGATCACAACAAATCTCTACGCAAGCGCACAATGTACCCGACAACGACCTAATATATACTCACTATATCAATACTCGCACAAAATTATCTTATTGTACAAGTGTTCGCCCTAACTCACGCAAAATCCTTTCTTTATCATTTCAAAAATCCCATTCCAAATTCATATCATCCCAAACTCGTTATCTCATAACGTTAATCTCATTACAAAAACCGCCGTCTTGTTACCAAGACTTATCTCATTATCAATATTTTATCTCATTTTATGGTTGTGTGGTAATTACGCGAAAACGACTCAAAAACACTTGGGCAAAGTGTGACACCAATACAACTAATTTCAACACCTCGATCCGTTAAACGGTACAACTGACCAAAATACTCCGCGAAAAACTAACGAAAGAACGAGCAAGAGCTCAAAAACCAAGGATGAATAATCCACCTTTCCGAAATCGATACAATATATATATATATATATATATATATATATATTCACTAAATACTTGATTATTTAGATAAAATAGTAATATTTTATTATAACTTCGTCTTATTATCGGGCTAACAGGGTACAATGTCTCGTCATAAGTTTTCCAAGTAAAATAACTATATTTTATTAAATTATTAAAACTTTATCTCCTTTAGCAAAAATCTCTAAGTATATAACTCTTTCAAAAATTTGGCATGACCCGTACGTCTTTACGACTTTTCCCAAGGTTTTAAACCTTAACCAAAACACTTTTCACAAATCCGTCATTTTCCGACAACATCAATACTTTCATCATGAATTATTAACCCGTAACAAAATAATCCCTTTACATTCGACCATTCCAACAAAAATCCCTCTTAATCCAACTCAAATCCATTAGTCCACTTACTTCATATTGGGCCCCAAGGCCCATTACGGTTTTAAATACTTAGCCCGATATCATAACTTAATCCATATGTTTTTTCATAAACCCAAAATATATATACCAAGACCCAATGGACCTTGAGTCCATTAAGCCGAATCAATGCACCACTATTTAAAATATATATTTAAAATATATTTTTCTTTGAATATATCTTTTTACATAGCTCGAAAATCAAATAAGCTATAAGCTTAATATATAAATCCGAAATCCAAATAAGCTATAAGCTTATTTATATAAGCCGAAAATCACAAGCTCAAAATAAGTCATAATCGAAGAAAGCTTAAACCAAATAAGCCGAAAATATAAGTCCAAAATCAATAAGCCAAGATCAAAATGGGCCGAGCCCATAGCGGTACCCAAACGAAACCAAACGGACCCTTGGATGGGCCGAAACCCACCCGACGTTGGGCCGTGACAAACAAACGCACCCTACTTGGGCCGCGTAACCAAACACACCCTCGGTTGGGCCTCGGTTGACCAACCGAGCCCATGCCGAGCCCACACCGAGCCCAACGAACAAAACCAATGGGCCAAGTCCATGTTGGAAGCCCAATGAAAAACAAATAAGCTCTATGATAATCTCGAAAATAATCATCCTTACAAAAAGAAAAATTACCACAACAACCATTATGTTCAAACTCAAAACCCTTATTATTTTGTTCATATAACACGCGAACAAACACCGCTTTTTAAACACCAAGACTTAACCTTTTCGACGATCAACTTGTACAACTAGCATTTACATACCATAAGAATCTTAGAAGTACAATACAATTTTAGTTTTAGAAAAACTTACAAAAAGATGAGTTTGGTTCGAGTTTTGGACGCGGAGAAGATGACCCAAAAACCTTATGAAATAACTTGTGTTCAACCAATAACGACCCACTATCAATTCTTATAACCCCGCTCTTGATAAATCTTCAAAAATCAAAAGTGTATATGTGTGTGTGTGCTCGTCGAAACCACAAGGAAGGAAGGAGAGGATATTTTTTGTTTTCAAATTTTTGGAAGGTGCATGTATGTGAAAATGATGTGAATGGAAGCATAAATGTGTACAAAGGGTGGACAACTTAGCTAAAATTTAGCCTTGTTGTTCCCTTTTCTTGCACACGTCTACAAGGAATCCAAGGGAATGTTTCGGGTCTTTCTTTTCGTGTCGGGATCACTTAAAAGCTACATTTTCTTATCTTTAAAACGCCAACTGAACTTTGTTAATATTTTCATTGCGTTAAAAATCATTTTTCCATAAACCTGAGTTATTCACATGACACCTATCACATTAGATTGCTCATAAATCTATTTTGAGCCGTTACTAGCCGACTCCGGACCGAAAATACGAAATTTTTAACAAAACTTGATCGAACCTTGCTCATCACTTTAAAAACACTTTCAACCTCAAAATAGGTTTTGACAACTCGCATTTGCCCAAAATTTCACCTTTTCACGACTGCTATAGTCCGTTATCGAAATTCACGGAAACAACCGTTTTCAAATAAACCTTAAATCTCACACTCACAATTTACACTTTAAATCATTGTTACTTCAAAATTATGAATTTATTAAATCAATAAACCCATTAACACGTTCCCAACCTCATAAACATCCACCCTTAATTAAATCATCGTGTCGGTACGCGCTGCGTGACGAGTTTTCGCAAATCGCGGGAAAATTTCCCGGAAAGCACAGAAAACCTCAAAACCACACTAAAACAGAAAAACGAATCAAAAGAGATTCATTTACGAACTCAATACTCCATCAAACTCCCGGTTAAACCAAAAGCGTTTTTACGCAAATTAGTCAACAGAAGTCAACTTTTCAGCTTCCATTAGAAAAACTGACAAGATCGAAAGACTTCAAAAATACAAAACCATAATATTTTATAATACTTAACCCTGGGCAAATTACCGGTTATCACAGTCTAGCCCCCTTAAAGGAATTTTGCCCCAAAATTCAACTCGTATCATCGATTCACAACACTAACAGGAAATTCTATTCCTTACAAAATCACATCGATCACTAAGGTTTAGTCTCTTCAGATGAGGTTTCTTACGTTCCCCTTCAAGACTAAGTCTTTCCGTAGATCACATCTTACACAGACTCATGGTCACTCTACTATAGCCAAAATTGCAAACCGCATAATCTCATAACATTCTAATACCACTCGTAAGAGTATGATAGCTTCCTACTAACTCCTCAGTTCTCACAATTCCTTCAAACTTAAGTCACATAGTCCTAGTCGGGTGTCAGGATTTGATCCAGTCCTCGGCGTGACGACTATTAAATCAGAATTTGGCATTGCCAAATCTTTCTAATTATCCAACCAACGGGACTAACCCTACGGGGTATAGGTCCTACACAACACGACTCACATTCTGCTATACCAATACTTTCACATTCAAAATTCCCCAAGCAACCTTGCTTGGTTAACCATTTCGGCACTACTCATCCTAGGAAAGGTCGTTTCAAAAATCTATACCACATCGCACGCCACATCCTAATAAGGAAATGGGCGGCGGTCTTAACACAACAACTAATCGCATCTCAAATCTTATCCACTCATACCGATAATAACTCTAAGTACCGATAACTCACAAAAGAACAATCGCCAAACGATGTTTTCTCTACTATTATGACAATAATTTCGACATAGTTCGCTCATCAACAAGAGACATAACTACCACTTCTAAAAGAAACCTTTTCGTTCGGAATACTAACATTAACCGACGCTACTCAGTTTAATGCTATACAAAACGCTAACCAAACCCTATACCATCTACTGCTCTCCACGATCCCTCTCCTGCTCTAAGGCAGTAACACGTCCCCTCATCTCCTGCAGCTCATGCTGCAGAGAAGTCTGTTGTACTAATAAATCATGAACCAACCTATGGTCATCATATCCTGCCCGTGACATATTTTCCATCCGGGTGTCTACATGTCCTGCCCATGTCTCCAATGCCAGCACGGGCCTCCACAAAGCTCCAAATGTCATAACAGCTCTCTCCTGCTCCTGCTCCAAACTCCTGAGCCGATACCTCTGAGAAAATATCTCATCCCTAACTGCCCCCGATCTAGTGTATAACTCCCTCACATCCCTATCAATCTCTGCAAACAAGGTGGGTGGCATCACGTCTAAACGTTGGGTATGGTCCTGAAGTATACTCCCATAAAGTTCTAACTAGACTCCTACCTCTATGAACTGGTCCTCATCAACTGGGATGGTAGCTCTTGGGGTAGCCACTAGTGATGGGACGGTCAACGATATCAGGGTTGATGAAACGGGTGATGGAACATCGGAATGTGATGAAGAAATAAGAAGTGAACCGAGTGTCTAATCGGGTAAAGGTGGTATCTGTATAGGTGGTGCTGATGGTGGGTAAGTAGGTACATCAATATAAACCGTACCGTCCTCTAGGTCTGTCCAAGTGGTGAGTGCGGGCTATCTAAATGCTGACACCCTCTCTGATCTCTCGGGCTCAGGTGCAGAACCAGAACCCTGACCTACCTCAAACGTACTATACCTTTGATCCTCCTTAGCTGCTAACTCTCGGCGTCTTAGTGCCCTATAACCCAATCCTAAAGGCTCTCCCATAGTTGTCTCCACAACTGGGGCTGCCTGCTGCTGACCCTCAAGTACAGCTTTATCCTCCTCCTCTAAACCAAGTCCATCCCTCTCTACACTATGACCCTCGTCGTCTATTCCACGACTCTTATCATCTAAACCATAACCCTCATCCCCCCCAGCAGGACCCTCGTCCTCTACGTCCTCATTCCCACTATCAGAATCCAAACTAACCTCCTCATCCCCTAACTCATCCCCCTCACTATCAGTACCTAAAATAAGCTCAGACGTACCTCTATACCGCTTCCAGACTGGAAGGGTAGGTGATGGGGATGGTGAACCCTCATAAGAGGATCTAAACCTCTTATGAAATGCTACTTCAGACATAGATGCTGCCTCCGCTATACGAGCAGAGTAGCCAGGTGACAACACAGGCTGGACACGCACGGCCACACGTGCGGTCCTACGAAGAGGTGGAACCAAAACGGGTGTATCACGGGTAAGCGGGTGATCTGGTGAAAGAGGTGTGGTGGAATTCAATGACGTGGATCCCGCACTAGATGTGCCAGAACCCTCTCACTCCTCAACATGACCAACAGGTGGTGCATTATCAGGGAACAAAATAGGTGATGCTACAACGTGGGGTGACTCGGGTGACTCAGTCCTAAGGTCCTCGAAAGGTTCGAACTCAGTGCCCGTCCCAACTAGATAAGCCTGCCTAATGGCCTCATAGGGGTCCTCCGGTAATGGTACTGGCACTCGGGAGCTCTAAGCCCCGTCAGCTTGGGTAGAACTCTCCGGGTCAACAAACCCAGGGGTAGACATCCTATGATAACACGGTAAAAGGGTATAAGTACAAAATATTTTTATATTATCAGCATCATTATTGCTTACATATACCAATCATCATAACGTTTGAAATTAGATGTCCATAACCGTATATATATATATATATATATCCTCATACATATATATTAAATATAACAGAAAAAAATACGAACAATAATCACCGACCAAGCCTGGCACCAACGGGCACCACTGGTCATCGCACAAAACACATACTCCTCAAAAATATATCATCAAATCACGTCGCTACCTGCGACAATTTCCACTAAAACCCTCAAGGCAATATGCAACCTATTTAAGGCAATCGGGCAACTACAGGCCAATCCTTCCGTCCAATGCTTGCGCAACTAAGGCAGCATGGAAAACCAAAATCGAACCTAATCATTTAAGGCTCGCACTACTATAGCCACATGGCATCACAAATCAATCATCAATCCAATGCATGCACAACCAAGGCATCATGGAACCATCAATCAACTATCAATCCTATGTACGCAACTAAGGCTACATAGATACCACAAATCATCTAACAATCCAATGCACGCAACTAAGGGCGACACGAATATCACAAATCAATCAATTTCTAATGCTCGCAACTAAGGGCGACACGAATATCACAAATCAATCTATTCCAATGCTCGCAACTAATGGCGACACGGATATCACAAATCAATCTATTCCAATGCTCGCAACTAAGGGCGACACGGATATCACAAATCAATCTATTCCAATGCTCGCAACTAAGGGCGACACGGATATCACAAATCAATCTATTCCAATGCTCGCAAGCATTCTCATATCTCAACACTCGCAAGTGTTCTCATCACTTTACATCCTATCATTTTCAGGTGGTCACACTATTCACACTTCCCTTCCCTCCCCCTAACATAGCTTTAGAAAACTAACCCCATCATTTCATAGTCTTTCATGAATTAAGCATAGTTGATCAGGCTATGCGTAATTTAGGATTAATACCATGATCTACTCGGGTTATCCAACTTTTGCCATGTTTGGGGTTTTACTAAAAATAGGCTTCACTTTCTGGTTATAGTTACGCTTTTTATTTTATAAAAACCGACATTATCTATAACCTTGTCTCTGATACCAATCCATCACACCCCGTCAATGGCGGAAACACGGGATGAGACGATACCATTCATCGCACAAGATACAAGATCATACACTTTATAATTTACATTCATAAAACTGAAGTTTACAGAACTTTACAAGTTAAAGAAAACTTATCATATTTCAAAACCATGCTCATCTCTATCTAGTCCCCTTGGGTTACATCTTTTCTCTTCCAATACCAATCACATACCTTTGATTTGACACACCTGAAAATGATACTCGAAAACATCAACAATAATGTTGGTGAGCTCGTAGGTTTGACCTTAAACCCAAAAGTTATGCCAATATTTCAACAGTGGACAATAGTGCTATATGACAGTGAATATATGCTAACAATCTAAGACATAGCATCCCCGCTAGTCATATATCAACATCCAATAATAAATCTGGAGTCGCAACTCCCAAATCACTAACGCACCTAAAGGGCCTACGAGCTGGAGCACTATATTAGGGTGTACCACACAGAACCTTGTATGCCAAACACAGTACATGCATGTACCACACAGAACCTTGTATGCCAAACACAATACATACAAGTACCACACAGAACCTTGTATGCCAAACACAGTACATACAAGTACCACACAGAACCTTATATGCCAAACACAGTACATACAAGTAAATCAACACATAATATCATATAACAGTCATAAGCACATATCTTGTCCCAAAAACAAAACCACATTTCACACAGATCAATACAAAACATTTCAAAACACATTTGAGTATCATTTTCCCCCAACGGAAAAACAGTAAAAAGTGGGGCTACGAGTGTAGAATATCATATTTCACAGCCCCGGTGATGATTCTTGGATTTGGCTAGTTTCTAGAGAGAGAAACACATGGAGAGATATTTTCCCGGCAACGACCTAATTAATACTCAAAATCAATACTCGTCACAAAATTATATTATGTGTACAAGTGTCGTCCTAACTCACAACGAAAAAACCTTATTTTCACACCAAAAATCCCATTATCCAATTTATAACATTCCAACACGTATCTCAAATCTTATAATTTATTAGAAAACAAAAACCATCGTCCATTCTACACGACTTTATCTCGTTATCGACACTTTGTCTCATATTATGGTTGTGTGGTAATTACGAGAAAACGACTCAAAAACACTTGGGCAAAGTGAGACATTAATACAACAAAGCTTAAACACTTCAGATCGTTGAACGATACAATCGACCAAAATACTCCGCGAGAAAACCGACGAAAAGGAATGAGCGAGAGCTCAAAAGTTAAAGACAAATAATCCGCATTTCCGAAATCCATACGCTATATAATATATATATATAAAAATATTAATATATATATAATATATAATAAGTATTTTAAAATTTTAAAATAAAAGAAATAATAATGTTTTATTATCATTATCATCTTATTATCGGGCTAACGTGTAGTTACAACATCTCATTACTTAATATGTCCATGTCTAATGGTCTTTACCTCGACAGTTAATCTTCTTTAAGATTTCCCCCTTTCATTTCCTCAATTAAGATCGACAAGACGTCTATACATGTTAAATGTTCAAGAAAAGGATTTCGAGAAAAATATATTTAACTTCTGCATTAATGCTCAAGTAAAATGACATTTTATTAATTAAATCCTTGAAAACTTCCTTTTTAAACAACGTCTCTATGTGTAAATTTCTTTCTAAAATTTGACATGACCCGTACATTTTTATGACTTTTTCCAAGGCCTCAAACCTTAATCCAAAACACTTTTTCACAAATTCAACATTTTCCGACATCATCGATATTTTCCACATATTTTATCAAAACGTACTAAAATAACCTCCTTTACATCCGATAAGTCCAACAAAATCTCCCTTAAATCCAACATAATTACCTTACGTCCTTTTTATAAAGTCCATACATTTCGTTCTCATGTTATATGGGTTTTAATGTCCCATTATGGTCTTAGTTACTTATCCTTGATAGCAAAGATTAGTCCATACTCCTTTTCATAAACCCCAAAATACAAATCAACCCAATGGACCTTAAACCCATTAAGTTATAACAAACATAAATCAAAAATCCCATAACCGTGACTCATTAAGCCTGAACAATAAGCTACAAGCTTATAATATAAATAAGTCAAAACTAATTAAGCCATAAGGTTTTTATATAAGCCGAAAATCAATAAGCTCAAAATAAGCCGAACCCAAAACAAAATAAGCAATAAGCTAAACCATGGACCAAGTCCAATTACCATGTTCGTGTGGGCCGAGCCCACCTTGGTGTCAGACCGAATAAAACAAACGCACACCTGTTGGGCCGAAACCAACCCAAATGCACCCTCGTTGGGCCGAAACCAAACCAAACGCACCCTTGTTGGGCCGGAACCAAACCAAACGCACCCTTGTTGGGCCGAAACCAAACCAAACGCACCCTTATTGGGCCGAGCATAGCCAAATGGGTCGGTTGGGCTGAGCCCACACCGAAACCCTTTATACCAAAAATCCTATAAGTTCAATAAGCTATTCCCTAGCTTATTGAATAAGCAAAACCCCCGAATAAGCCCTTATAAGCACTTTTACAAAAATGAAAAATTACCACAACAACCATTTTATTTAAACTCAAAAACTTTTTTCTTCCTTTATTTTATAAGCCGACGCACAACACCCCTTTATATTTATTCGTTTTTCAAGTTTCGACCTTTTTGACGATCAACTTGTACAACTAGCGTCTAGACGATCACCGTAAATTGCCACAAAAGTAAAACTTAAATTCAAAGTTATATAAAAACTTACTTGTTTGATGAGCTTGGTTCATCGAGAACCACGTGTAAGGACAACAAACCATGTTTCTATACAACCCGAAACTACTAGCTATCATCCAATAAGAATAGTTCTTAAAACACCGGTTTCTTGGGCAGAAATCTTCAAAATCTTTGTTTTTCTTCTTCCTTGTGGTTCGGCCGAGTATAGAGAGAAAGGAAGAGATAAAAATTTTTATGTTATTTTGAAATGAGATAATGAGTGAAATGGTTGTGGTTATGGTGGTTTTAGGTGTACTAAGGAGACATATTAACTAAAAAATAGCCTTCTTGTCTCTCCTTGCTCTCTTGACCGAATAGTACCTAGAGGAGGGTCTCAGGCTCTTTCATTTTGTGTCGGGATCGCTTAAAAACTCAATTCTCATTTATTTAAAATGTCAACCAAACTTAGTTATCATTTTCATTGTGTTTAAAATCATTTTTCCATAAACCTGGGTTAATTCATAGACTCCTTACTCACCTTAAATAGCTACAAAAATCCATTTTGAGCCGTTATCGGCCAACTCCAGATCGAAACATGAATTTTTGACAAAACTCAACCGAACCTTGATCATCCATTTAAAAACACTTCAAATCACAAAATATAGCTTGGAAAATTATATTCACCTAAAATTTTACCTTTTTACGACCGTAACGGTCGTTTACTGAATTTCACGAAAACAACCGTTTTTCTGAAAACTTTCAAATCTCACACTCACGCTTTATGATTTAAATCGACGTTATTTCATTATTATGAATTTATTAAATAAATAAACCCATTAACACATTCACAACTTCATAAATCTCCACACTTAAATAAATTGTCGTGCCGGTACGCGCTGCGTGACGATTTTTCGCTAAACGCGGGAAAACTTCCCAGAAAGCATTGAAAACCTCAAAACCACTCTAAAACAGTAAAACGAATCATAAATGATTCATTCACGAACTCAAAACTTCATCAAAACTCCCGGTTAAACTGAAACCGCTTTTACGCAAAATAAACAACAAAGTCAACTTCAAGCTTCATCAGGTAAAACTGACAAGATCGAAAGACTTCAACATACAAAACTATAATATTTTATTATACTTAGCCCTGGGAATATTACCGGTTATCACAGTCTCACCCCCTTAAAGGAATTTCGCCCTAAAATTCAACTCAAATTATCAACTCTACATCATAACAGGAAATTTCATTCCTCAAAGAAACACCATCAATTCATCTAAGGTTTGTCCGTTTTCAGCGAGTATCCTTATGATCTCCCCTAAAGACTAAGGTCTTCCACAGTTCCAGCTCACAATTCTCACGGTCAATCCATATCCGACCACACAATCACGATAACTTCTCATGCTACCTCTTAGCTTCAAAATTCCTCCATTTTAGGTCTTACTTACTAATACTAGCTCAGTCGGTTATCAGGATATGATCCTATCCTCAATGTGATGACAACTCTATCAGAATTGGCATTGCTAAATCTTTTTGGTTATTCGACAATATGGACTAACCCCCCCCCTAACGGGGTATATGTCCTACACAATACGACTCATACTCTACTTTTCCATTACTTACACACTCAAAAATCCTTAAGCAAACCTTACTTGGTCAATAATCCCGGCTCTACCCATCTAGGAAGGCCGTTCTAAAATCTATACCACATCATCACACGCCTTAAACATCTCCAATTCAATCCTACTCAACAGGTGTCTTAAATCTCACTTCACTTAAGTAGGCCAATTTACCTATCAAAACTTACACAGTCAAACGTATGACCAGGTTTCCAAACCGATCACCACAACTCTTTCCATTACTCTCTGTGACCACTTACGGTTTATTTCTTCCTATCATATCTCCTAACCAGGCGGTATAATTGGTCAGCCCGAATATGTTTCGAGCTCACAGAACATACTACTACATCTCACGCCACATCCTAATAAGGAAGTGGGTATCCGCTCTATCGCGAGTAACCAATCGCAACCCACTTACACACGGGCAAAACTGCGCTCTCAACTAACACGGATATATACATATATATACATATATACATATATATACATATATACATATATATATACATATATATATATACATACATATATATATATATACATACATATGTATATATATATACATACATATGTATATATATATACATACATATGTATATATATATACATACATATGTATATATATGTATATCTATCTATCTATATGTATATATATATATGTATATATATATATGTATATATATATATATATGTATATATAGAGTTAGGATCAAATGAGAAGTTTTCTTAAAATAAGAAGGATAAGAAGTAACTATAACCGCATATCCGAGATGCACCGACTTAAATTAGATGCATCTCTATAATCTTAGATGCATTATAATGCATCATAATGTGTTTTCTAGCTTTTATTTAGATGCATAGATGCATTTCATAATTTCTCTTCTTTTTTGTTCCTCTGCATGCCTTGAAATAATGAAAATCAATTTGCACCATCTACAGATCAAATTAATTTTCGAAACTCTAAATGGTGCATCTAAATGAATAAAAATGCATCTAATGCAAGTCGTTGCATCTCAAATGTGTGGTTTAAGTCACTTCTCACCACTTCTTATTTTAATTTACTTCTGGATCCTTGCTATATATATATATATATATATATATATATAGGATAAAGATCAAATAAAAAGACAAATATTCGTGAGAATGATAAAAAGATTTATTTTTTTTAAAAAGTTCTCAAAAAATTCTGAAAGAATTCCACAAGATCGTGTATGTTGGTGCATGAAAAAGTTGTAACTGAAGTTTTTCTAAAAGTGGATAGTTTTCCGAAAAAAAATTATTAAAAAAAAACGTTTGTGCATTAAATCGGTTTTTTGTGCATCAAAATTTTATTTTTGTACCCAACTTCTTTTGACTTTTTGCATCAAAATTTTATTGCGCATC
>BQNB010099472.1:0-24915 GCA_026074375.1 Tanacetum coccineum | reverse complement strand
TAGCATGTGAAGGGTTTTGAAAGAACGTAAGGTGTAGGGCATTAGGTGCAAGAAAGTAATGATGGTGTTGGTTTGCCTATTTTGAATTATTCCATGGTTGTCGTAGATATACATTCGTATATTAGAGTTTTTGAGATAATGAAACGTCAAGGTACATTGTTTATTTAGTAAGATTTAAATATTGGTCCATTCATGGTCTTATTTATTGAAGTATGGACGGGTTCACAAAATAATATAGCTGTGCGACTTTGTTTTACAAGGCGCGAAAATATTATTTTTTTATCGCTTCGTGTTTTCTAAAATACTCCTTTTGATTCGTAAACAAAAATGATGAGTTATACGCGCTATTAAAATTCTCAATAGCGTAAAACATTGCATGTCGCTTGCCAGATAACCTTTTATTGGAAAGTAACGGGAATTTTGGCAATTGCTTGTGACACGTGCTCTTGTGTAAAAATGATAAGGAGCTCTAAATTTTTCTGAGGTGCTACATCCGCCCCATGTTATGCGATTTCGTCCCGAAATCAAGACGTTGTAGGAGATTGTGGATTTGCAAACGAGAGAGGGTATTTGCTCTTGAATTGGTCCTTACGTATCCCTAAATGAATGGGTCGTCATAGGGTTGAGCCGATACGACAAAATGTTGGGCATATATCCGTTGAAGTAAATGACAAGATCTTAAATTATTTCCCCTTCCCCCTTTAAATACCACCTCATTCCTCTCAAATTTTCAAACTTAAATCCTATTACAAAATACTTCAAATGGCCTGTTCGCTTCCTCATACTGATTCCGAAGTCGAAGCCTTGGTGCAAAGATTAATTAACGAAGATAAGGGTCGTTAGGATGTGCTTTTGAATTTGGCTTCAGGGACAATCTTAGAAAAGCTTATGAGAAATGCAACGACATTTCTTAAGAGAGCCGTGCTTTGATTTGCACTCTTTTAAAAGAAAGTTCTAAAAAGGATCGCAAGCTGCATCTTTCTATGTATGGAAAGGCGTCACGGTTAGAGAAGCAAATAGGTGCTAAGTTGGCTTAGCTCTGGGAAAAGTACTCCTACTGTACACGCGAAGGTATAGATTGTTCGTCATCATAAGCTAATTGCTCTTTTACCGAGAAAGAGTTACATCAACTTCGTATAGACGAAGAAGCTCTAAGAGAAACGTTGGAAGAAGAGGCCATGAACAAAAAGGCACAAGAGGAGAAAATTTGGCAAGAACAAGCCGAAAATAATGCATTCTTTTTAGAATTTGGGGTAGTGAGATACGACTCAAAATATGAGTCATCAGATTAATGATCCAAGGATTATAGTACCATTTATGTATACTGCCTTAAATAAAGCATTGTTAGCCTTGAAACGTATGATAACTTGATTATTCACCTTTGTAAAAAACAAACAACGGTATTATGTTAGTAAGGTGAATGCATTTACTTTCTTGTAGTTTCACCCTATTTCGTAATTTTTTTTGTTTTATGTTTATTTAGGAATGAGTAGTTGAGTGATTATGGCACGGTCACCAACACTAATTATAAAGTTTTGCGTGAATAATTCTAAACTGAATAACAGAGTGAACATGATTACTGTCCCTCTGACAGATCATAAAGTTGATTAGGAATAGTGTATCAATTTGAAGAACCTTTTCAATCCCTGAGCATAATATAATAAATGAGATTAAATAGCAATTCGAAAAATTATCCAGTGAATGAATTTTCTTTACGGGTTGAAATAAAGATTAGAATTTTTTTAAGGAGTGTCACTGTCTATAGGACACTTTTGCTCTGAATTCAGCTCTTATTCGTGGCATGGTTTTATGAAAAGGAAGAAAGGGCAGTGGGGCTCCAACGGTTAGAATTGTGGCGAACCGTTACCTCCACTCTATATATATACTTTGTCAATTTCTCAAATTTGTCAAAACGTAAAATAAGTTTCCTTACTTAAATTTTCATTCGTCCTTAGATTAAAATGTCGTATCTCGTTCCCTTGATTGCGGTTGTGTTTGTTTGTAGTGGTTCGATTGTTATTTGGCGAGTGTTCCACAGGAAGAGGATGACAATACGTCTTTTGTATTACTAGGGCTTATTGTGCCACTCATCATCGTGGCGATTGGCATGGAATGTTTTTCTAGAAAAGTAGCTTTTCGCTATCGCGTGCGGTTGTATTGCTGTTATTGTGCTTTGAGACATTTTAATTAATACTTATGCTGAAATCCTCCAAGAATCATCATCAAACTTTCATTTTTAACTTTGTTTCGTTCTGTAGGATTGAATCTCCACTAATATTTTGATGATCATAGTCCCCTTTCATAGGTTTCTTGAGTATGTCTTTTAATGCGATGACGGATGCACGTCAAACTTTATTAGTACCTCGCAATACTATTGACCCCCCCGCATATCTTTGTCGACTCTAACTTATACATAGTTTGATCAGGCAAGTATACATTCGGTTTACTTGACATCCCCTTTTTCTTTTAGTTATCTGTTAGTTATTGTAAGCATGATTCGGTACTGTAGACCCGTATAAGTATATAAATCAACGCGTCATCTACACAACAATGAATGATGTTTTATGTATATGTCAATTTGTGTTTATTATTTCTTTGCCCTTTCAACCATACACTATACTCTAAATTCTTGTCCACTTTGTGTGTTTTATATCTTACTACGTGCATATCGTTCATATGTTGACATGTAATTATCAGTGCTCGTAAAAATTATAATCTCAGCGTATAAGTATTCCGAATTAATTACTTTTGATTGTAATTCAGGGTTGATCGTAATTACTCCTTGCTAGTCCATGGCTATGTCCATCAAATATTTTAAGTCAATATTCCTCGCAAACTCCTACCCACTACGCCGCCCCTTTTCCTATATCTTTCAAATTTCCCTTTACTAACTCCTCATCTCAAATTATCACAAACTTCACCACACTCAATCTTTCACCTCCCTCCCCGAAGCTATCGGATACCAAACATCATGGGATTTTCAGTTGAGATCTTCACTCCTGTTATGATCATAATCGTCACATCGCTCATTTTGCTTGTCTACCCGATGTGTTTCTTCTCACACGGCGATGTAACTGTTATTTTAGCGTTTTACATTTTTGTTATATTTCCTCTGCAGAAATATTATGGATTTATTTGAATAAGATTTTGCGTTGTGTATTTTATTACTTCATCCTTCCCGTTACAACCATATATTACTATGTGCCCCATCTTGCATATTGGTATGATTCGAGGTTATTACCTGGTAAGCCTTTAGATGCATTTAGTATTTCCATTTTCATTGAAAAGGCGTTTATTGATTGTGAATGAAAAGAATTTCGGACTGACAAAATGTCGAATAGTGGCAGAAAGAAAATTGATTTTTGTAGGGGTTACCATTTCTCATCTGAAACATGATATGTGGGCCTTTTGAATTGATCCTTCAAGTTCTATAGTGTTCGTCGAAAATAGTTTCCCTATCTCCGTTTCCTGAGCACATGATTATATTCTTTATTTATTGGGCAATGGTATAACTTTGTTTTGGCACTGAGCAATATCTTCAAATAGCGACTTTCATACGTATTAAGAGGTTCCCATGTGGTTTAAAAGAAATATCAAATATATGGCCTCTCCCAACTGGGTAAATATACTTCAGAAAAAAAACATTTTAGTACAAATTTTGTATATCATTATTATTTTACGAAATTAAAGTACAATGTTTATACCCATCAATTACTCTCTATAGATGTCCCTTCGCATGCTGAAAACAATTTTTTTTAAATGGTAGCGAGTCTGACCATTTCGCTTATAGGCCTAGGTAGGCTAGAATTTTCTGAATTTGTTCATGATCCTCAGCACATCTGTTCTCGGCATCTTCTGCCCTTATCTGCAATATGGAGATCTCATTCTCTGCAGCAGCGAGAGAATCTTGTAATTCTAATATGAGGAGTTCTTTGTCTTCGGCGTCTGCATAGAGTGTGTCAATTTCCACCTCCATGTCCTCTAGTCTGGCTTCACATCTTCTGGGTTGAGTTCTGGTGTCTCGGATGCAGGTTTACCGTCAGAGAAAGTAGTGGCATCTGGATAGGATGACGATGATGGTGATCTACTTCTCTTTTGAGAGGGTCCAGGTGCTTGTGATATTAGTGTAGGAACACTATGGTTATTTTACTTTCTTGTAGAGTTCGTGCCTTGTACAGGTTGTCAAGGTTAATTCTAGTCAGGTAATTTGGTTTGCCCGGAAGAGGTTGGCGAAGTCAAGTCTTCTTAGAATGGAATATCCCGAGCAAGACATCTTATTCTGGGAGTTATCAAGCACGTATATCTGGGAAGTGAATGAGACATTTCATCGAATACACCCTGTATACGACAAAATAGAGTTTATACATCTTAATGCCATATTTGAGGGTAGAGATTACATATTGGTGGCCATCTAATTTTTAGATATGATTCATTGTATAGCTTGGAATGTTTATGCCATACTATGTCCTCAAGGTTATGTCTAGGAGTGTTTGGATTTAAAGCATTGGTAGTATTCTTGTTCGTTTGGAAAATTTATATCTCGCGGTGATGTTGTGTTGGTTGAATGGGCCATGTTATGGTTGCAAGTCCTATTACATTAGTGATCTTATGTTAAGACCTATACCAGTGACCGGAAAGTGTGTAGGGTTTCGACAATAATACATATCCGAAAGGTTCATATTATTCTTGGCTCAGGAGCTGACGTAAACCTTCACGTTACTGGATTTCTTCTCGCATTTCTTGACTGTTATTGCGGCTAATTATCTCTTACTTTTACCGAGCGTGTTTTTAATGAATTTTGTTGTTCATGTCCCCCAAATGATCGACATTTATCAATTATTGGTGTACTAAGCGGCGCAGCTTTTTTGTAGATTTTTATATCTTGAAATACGTTTTAAGGTAACCGACATCAGTTAAGGAGTAGTATACGTATCTCACAAAGGTCGCTATAAGGAACCCTCATGTAGTGAAGTAGAGATGGGTGATTAGCAAGTAACACGAAGTGTTTAATTTTGGTAACTTAAAAGAATGAATAGTTAAGGACATAATTAGCTGATAAAAATCAAAATAATTATGTAAGTGACTCGTTCTAGTACAATATTGGTTATAAGGTTAATTATTTGGTGAGAGTCATGGTATTTACGTGCACTAGATGAATACAAATGCGTAATCCACAAGATGTGTTATTCAAAATGTGAATGTAATGTGTAAAATCTAATGAAACATGTTTTCCATAGACAGACAATGGTAATTTAGTTAATTTAATATACTCGGCCAAGCAGTTGTTGACTTGAGGCGTAAATAGTAATAGATAGGGCGATCCATTCTGTTATGTCTTTAAGAGCCAGTTATAGTCTAGAGTTACTAATGCAACCTAGTTCTCTATAACTAAGTGCTCTGATACCAATCTGTCACACCCCCAAATTTCACTGCAGCAGAAGACTGGATTTGGGATTGTGACTTCATGGCGTGGAGAGGACTTGATATGAAAGATAGACCTCTACATGCCAATATACCAATGTAGACTCCATATATATTCCGTAATATAGAACACATGAGAAAAACATTGCTAAAGTGTCAACATAAAGTTGGTGAGTTTATAGGTTTAGTTGTTTGATAGCAGTGATGAACCACAAGATTTATAACCATAGCATGAAATATAGTAATCCTATATATCACAATGAAAAGTATTTACTATTGTCTAAGCTCATGACACCGAAGCGTTAACATGTATCATCATAGATAAGCCCATGCAGATGTTCAACCCACGACATCCGTAACTGACTCCCAAAAAATAAATTTGAAAAAAAAAAAAACTGAGTGATTTGCTTGACTAATGTAAGTCCAAGTTCACACAGGGAAGACAAGCCCCTATAGATCTATCCATAACAATCGCTCTTACGAGTAAAAAACGGTTTCCCATGATAAATAGGGAAATACAGCAATGTTGGGTTGAGTATGGGGGGGGTGGGAACTTAGACCCAATAGAAAATCAGTAAATGTACTTGTTCTTCAATCTGTTAATATAAGCAATGTTCTCACCCTAAAAGATGGTTAAAACGTAAAATATGGCTATGAAGACTCACCTTGTTAGTTAATCCGTCAGATTGATAAATGAAAAAGGCACGCAGGGGGAGTGACTCAGCCAACACCTAAATTATGACGATTTGAAGTTTATATTCTAACACTCAACGTATGAAATAAATTATGCAAATGGGTCATAAAAAGGCATTGTCATTTGTAAGATAACGTTTTCTTATGTTTTCAAAATGTTATTTAGACCGTTGGCTCTAGGGGCGACTTTACGACTATAAGTACATATCCAGAATTGTGTACTATTATACGCTTACCTGATATTTAACAAATTCTATATCTTATTACAATATAGGACCCTATTCGATAGTTCTAAGTGTTATTTATTTACACCGTAGTCGTCACTAATTCGTATACTTTGATCATTTTAATTATCACGATTCGCACGACTCGTTTGATTAATTTAAAAAGATTATATTTGTACCCACCAATACCCTAATTCCATATTGCCGCACGTAATCCTCTAATTCTTTAAAATAAGGCTTATCGAATATTTAGCTTTTCACATTTTAATTTCTACGCTCTTCATTATTTTCACGTTTTAAACCCGAATAAGTGTTTAAATATTTTAGTGTCAAAGAATTTATATAAACCGTGCTAAGTTCGTTTATACTTTAAACTCGCCGTTGTTATTCCTAGTTCATCGGAAATCGTTGCTTATAATATTCTCTTAATAGTAATTGTTTCGTTAGCAAAAATTTATCACTTTGTATGGACATGCACGTTCTAATGCTTCTTACGTCAAGGAAGAATTTATGCAAGTTTTAGAAATTGATACATGCATTATTGCTATATATTACAAAACCCATGTAGCCTACTCTTTCTTTCCCTTCTTTTTTCCCAACAGTGGGTTGTACCTACTTGTTTTGTGTTTTCTTCTTCACAACATAACCCATCATATGTATATATATAAAGCACATGTTCTACCTCTTTTCTCTTTCTTTTTGCTGCTCAACAGACGCAACAACAGGAGTTTCATACTCACTGTTTTTGGTTTCTTTTCTTCTGCAGCAAGACCCACCACATATATAAAATAGTTTTCTATCTATTTTGCATGTTTACGTCCTGCATGGTTAGCAACGAGAAGACTTAATCTCGAGACACAAGGATGACCTTCTCGTCCCCTGCAGAACACACAGCTGCAACAGCAGCGGCAACTTGCCATGGCTCACTTGCGTGCGATACGATACAAGTTGGTGTCGAGTAGATGTGAGGCCTTGGTACGAAACAACAAGCATGGATTGCTTGGGTTCCTTTGGGGCTGTGACGTCCCAATATTGAGCCAATGGCTCGTGGTGGTTCATCACATGCCGCATTGGTTAACCTAGTTAATATATCAAGTAACAAACCACAAGGATGAGGCTTTCGTGCCCCTCCGAGGGCCATAGTTTTTTGTAAAGGATAGCAGACATTCCTGGATCGTTATGCCATACAAACATGAGTTGGGTCTCGTGAAGTAAACTGTGCCAAGGTATCATGGGGTCATGGTGCTAACCATCGACAAGTCATATGAAAACCCTAGTTTCTACTCATCCCTAGTGCCAACGTATTGTATTATGTATGTGTTTAAAGTTAATGTAATTTTCTTTGGGTCGTTGTTTGCTTTCGCGCACGATATGTTGTCTACAAGTCCTATTGTACGTCGAGTGTTATTTTAGGCATGGTATGACTAGGTCTTTACATGTAGGCGTACATACTAACCACGCATGGGCTATATGCCGCGCACTAGTTAGGCAAAGCCAAGGCTTTTGCCTAGCCTGCCCAACCGGACGTGCTTTGGTTTTTGGTCGTGAGTGAGACCACAAGGGTAAGTGACATAGCATGATGAATGTTAAGCTACAAGAATGACTTATGAAGGTCCAAGTGTTGCTAGTCGGCGAAGAGAGGTGATGGTGTCAAGAAAAACTCGAACCTTTCTTGTTTCTACTCCTTTTAAAACTCGATGCCCCCTTTTGCTCTTAGACCCAACGAAACTCCAGATTGAACCTTATTGTTTTATTTCTCATTTTCAAAGTTAAAAGTGTGCATACGCTGCCCTTTATTTTTACTTACATTATTACTAGCTTCCTGATATATTCCATATGCATGTGAAATGACCTTATTAACTCATACAATTGATGAATGTAATACATTTGTTGATAATTGATTTTCTTATACTGTTAAAGAATAGGTACTATTGATGAATTGAGATTTGAAACAAGACGTAGCATGTGAAGGGTTTTGAAAGAACGTAAAGTGTAGGGCATTAGGTGCAAGAAAGTAATGATGGTGTTGGTTTGCCTATTTTGAATTATTCCATGGTTGTCGTAGATATACATTCGTATATTAGAGTTTTTGAGATAATGAAACGTCAAGGTACATTGTTTATTTAGTAAGATTTAAATATTGGTCCATTCATGGTCTTATTTATTGAAAGTATGGACGGTACACAAAAGTAATTATAGCAGTGCGACTTTGTTTTTACAAAGGGGCGAAAATATTATTTTTTTATCGCTTCGCATTTTCTAAAATACTCCTTTTGATTCGTAAACAAAAATGATGAGTTATACGCTCTATTAAAATTCTCAATAGCGTAAAACATTGCATGTCGCTTGACGGATAACCTTTTATTGGAAAGTAACGGGAATTTTGGCAATTGCTTGTGACACGTGCTCTTGTGTAAAAATGATAAGGAGCTCTAAATTTTTCTGAGGTGCTACAGTAGCCGACTTAAAGAAGCCCATAGAAGATTCATCGGGTTGAGGGCATCATAATTAACAAGTGATGCTATCGCGACTATTTTCCTATATATACAGCCTTAGTTTTTAGGGTTTAAGGGGGGAATTTGTAGGTAATACTTAGGGAACGACTTGGTACATTATTGCAGACATTTTTAATGTTTTATAACCCTTTTATATCCACCATCACTCCATGTTTAATTGAAGTGAAGTTCTTTTATCCCTTTAATCTTTCGATATGTCTATGTATTGTTTGATTAATCGTTCTTCACTTTCAATTAACATAATAAGCTAAATTTATTAGTGTTTGCTTATTATTGCATGAAACTTGGTTTGTCATTCATTTTACTATTGCTTCTTGTTGGTGGTGTGCACGTTAGGCACTAGAAAACTAGCTTCTTTATTGATTGCGAAGACGTCTAGAGAAACATGATTGTGTAGAAAGGATACCATCACAATAGTCTTCATACTACCTTGCCTAAATATGGTTGATCACCTTTTAAGTGTTTAAACGTGTGTAATATACTTTTAAGAGCCTTGTAATAGTCTTCATACTACCTTACTTGTGTGTTGTCTTAACGGAATATTGCATAGAAAGTGGTTTCGTATAATTCGCTTGTAAATTAGGAAATACTTACACATTGCATCGCAAGGGTGACGGGCAATAGGATTAGGAAGAGAAAAATAAGGAGTAATGCATGATTAAGTGAGCACATTTGTTTACCTATACAAGATTCCACATAGTTAGATTAAAATTAGTACAAGTATAGTAGTTTAATTAGTTTAAATCAAAACCCCCTTCAAAAGCCAAGATTTTACTTGCTTTATAAAAATAATCTTCTCTTAACCCTTAGACCTTAGTGACATTCGATTCGAGCCTACCCAAACTATTCCCCTAGAGAATGATAATAACCCCTATGTTTTTCCTATACTACACTGCAACGATTAGGTATACTGCCTAAGGGATTGTAAACGTTGGTGTTACAATCTACGCACATCAAGTTTTTGGCGCTGCTGCCAGGAAATATTCTAGGTTTCAGATTCTATCTAGCTTAGGTCTACTCACTAGATTCTTATCAAGTGAGATTTTTATTTTCTTTTTAGTAGTTTTCTTGTAGTCTATCTTTTCTTCATTTCCTTTGTTCGTAAAACCCCTCTTGTTTACTTTGTAAATAAAATTTCCATTAAAATGAGATTAGTTATAGTAAAAATATTTAGATAAATAATATGGTAGCTAAAACTTGAAAAACTTTCCAGAAGAAAACTGTTCCTATAAGGAGCCCTTAAGGGAAAGTACCAACTTGCACCTAAACTTGTGAGAAGAGCCTCCTTAGCAAGACCTATAAGTTAGATGAACTGATAGATGTTCCTAAGTAATGGTCTAAGGAAACATATAAGGAGGATTTAGAATGTGAGATGGTTATGGTTAAGATGCCTAGGTGTATGTCATGGTTAGGTTCTACGACGCATATGATGAGCCCATTGCTAGTCTAGGTATGATGGATAATGAGGTAGGAAATACAAGCTCACAAATTACCCCATAAATCCTGCCATTATTTGTGGAATACACACCGTCTATGACTTACCCGGGAAGAATAGGAGAGACTTTAGGAACCCCGATGGAGGTAGAACCTTTGGACCAAACAAAACTAGAGGATGTAGGCTTGATACTTGTAATCATGACATTCCTCTTAGTTCTAGGGAAGTTCCTAGTTTTGATGAGCCATAGCCCTCAACCAAATCCCTTCCAAATTGTGTATCCTTAGATGTAAGTCTAGGAAAAGAACGTGGCCTCAAACCACCCATCAAACCACATAGTCCGGATAGTTTTAGGATGAAGGTAGTAGATAATTTAACCATTCATACACCACCTTCACCTCAAGTGGCGTATTTCCACCCTAAGGATGTGTTTTGCTATTTTCACCCATGTATAGATGACCTTAAGAAACATTATGGATTTAAACTAGGTTTACTAGGATCTCTAACTAAGACTTTTTTGAATTCAGAGGTGATAGAAGATGATTTCTTAGGAAAAGGAATTGGTTTACCCATTAAAACAAAATAATTAGAAAAAGGTAGGATTAAAGAAATACACCATTTAGAGCATATAATTGAACAACCACTTTTTCAACATATGGCTCCTTTTCACCACAATGGTGTATACCCGTTACTATCATCCACACTTGACATTAAGTGTAGAGGAACCCTCCCCTTTATCTGTTAAATAAGGGTTGTTAGGCTCGTGACTCGAACAAAAACAAGCGCTTATTAGGATGCCTACCTAAATTTTAAAAGATCTTCTAATCTTAGAGTGTCATGTGTTTTATTTATTTGTTATTTTTTTCATATGTTTGATTGTTATGTAATCATGCTTTGTTTTGTATTTAACCTCGTCTTAATTACAATCAAAGGTATTTTGCATCAAATAAGTGTAGTGAAGAAAATATGCGGTTTCTAAGAACCTTTTCAAACATATAAAATAAATAGTTTAGATTAATTCGCAATCGCATGTCTTGTGTGTTTGTTTTGAGTCTTAAGATTAAACTAATCGTTTTGTGGCAATGTCTGTAAAATTTTTATATGAATAATTAATATGATATATGTGCAGAAATGTTTTCCAAAAACAAAGAAATTATTATATGTTACTAGTTCATGGAGACTGCTTAAGAGTCTTCCTAAATGGCGTCGCCACTTCAAGCTACAGTAACATTTCGTATTATCTTGATTTTTTGAAAATTAATTTTTGTATACTTCCAGACATTTTTAATATTCCTAATCCTTACATAAAACCACGATACATTAGTACATTCATCCAATCTTTATTGCTCATCGAAGTTCTAAACTTTATAAACGAAGGTGTATATTATAATCCTGTACATCTTTAGCGTGGGTGTAGTATTTTTTTGTTACTATTACTTTATTTGCAGGTTATATATTGATAAGGAGAATCCTGAAAGTTCATAGGAGTTTTCCGCGTGGACGATTCTTGGATGACCGTTAGCGCTTTAATCTGTTCCTTCTCCAATATTTTGAGCAAAACTAGGGAGTACCTAATTCCTTTTGTTTTTTCTTATTTTCCATTTATTATTTTTTCGGGTACTTGTAGAACATTGGGGACAATGTTCAAAATAAGTGTAAGGGGAAATAAATCATTAAGAAACTATTCCGTATTAATTGCATTTTCTTTGTCTTTAAAAAGAAAGTAGTAATACTAAAATGTAGCGTAATGGCCCAAATTATAAAAAAAAATTATGGCACATACCGATGAAAACTTAGTATTAATAGCGTCTCATGGATAAGAGTTATAACTACACAAAAACCCTACACTAAAAAATTCCCACCCCAAAAATGTAAGTCGCACTTAGATCTTTAGGAATTAAGCATCCATCTTTTTTGCTTTTAAATAATTTTAACCTTTAGCTTACTCGAGTTAAGGAATTGAGCAATCACATGTGTCTCGTTCATGGATTTGATTGAGCATGTGTGGTTTTGTCGCTATTCAATACCTATGTATGGGTATAAATTATGAGAGTGTACCAGAAGAATATTAAGTTCTAGAACTTGTTTTAGTGATGCATCCCAAGACCGCAAGTGAGATTACATTCGTGTGATTAAGATTTTATAAATGATAAGAGGCATTAGGAAAAACCTATGTTTTTAGCCTGTATTTTGTATAGTTATGATGGTCACCCCGATCATATAACTACCCCCACACCCTTGTTTTGCACTCATTTTTAGTGCAAGTACACCCCTTTGAGCCTATGCTTTTCACGGTTCTTGTAATTTTTTGGTAGATTCTGAATTATTAATGAAGAGCATTGTTTACACCCCCACCAAATGTCACACCCAAATTGCCTTAGCCTTCCTTGTATGTACTCATCTTTAGTACATTATTGTTATCACATTTGTAAACCCTAGTTAATTGTTTGCTTAAGTACATGGTTGCTAAGTCGAGTCATTATTAGTGTATATAGTTTTGGGACGATTGAGATTCATGGTAGTTTTTATTTTATGGTAAAATGGGGAAGAAGTCAAATTATTACCCCCATACGTGCTTATTATACTCTATGTTTGTTGATCCTTCTAATTCGGGTCATTAGTTAGTTTGTTAGTTAGTTCTTGTAATTAAGTATTAAAAACCTCAAGTGTAAAGAAGGAGAGCGGTGGGTGCGTATAAACACATACCTCCCAGGCCAATCAGTATATGTTACTATACTATAACCTATGGTTCAAGCGAAAACAAACACACGCAAATAAATGGCAAAGGCTGCCAAAAGTGAACAAAAAAACACCCACAAGAGAAAACATCTACTAATCGAAAAAAAATAATAAAAAACTACCCGAAGAAAAAATATATTGTATTGGGCTGTTATATCTATGGGCTGGGCTTGAAAATATGGGCGGGCTGTGATGGGGGGCGCTATTTTGCTTACGTTTTATTGTTTTCAAGTTCAAGATTTAGGAGTCAAGGAAAGAAAACAAAAAGAGTTTTGCATATGTAGAGCTTTTCATACTCTTTTGTCTTTAAAGAGAGATAATCGAAGTCTTGGCCTTAGGCAAACAACCCTAACTATACAACTGTCACTATCCTAGTCTTCATGAATTGAATTAAACTTAACCTCTACTTGGCAACCGCACCCAAACAAACACCCCCGAACCCAACCCCACCCCACAAAAAAAATACAAACCCAACCCCAACCCTTCTAACCCCGACAACCCCAACACCACAACTCTAAATTCCCCCACAAATAATCCCTCAACTGTGGTTTTCCTTTACCACCTACACCTATACATTCATAATATAGTTCGGTTGTGTCGAGATTGACGGGTAGGCATAAACCCTAGCATTGAACCTGTCTCCGTTACATCGCTCTAAATTACCCCGAAATCAGAATTGCAACCAACCACTGCCCCATACCAAAACATATCAAAAGACCTCTTAGATAAGTAATTCCTAGGTATCTTCCACCAATTCAGTGGAGGTTTAATCCTTATCAGAGCAATTTGGTAATTTATATACTAAGACATGTCTAAATAGAGTGTTATTTCTCCACCGATATCCCATATTGTTAATAATTCATTATCATACCCGCGAGAAAGAAAGAATCCAACACTTATGAGAAGGTATTAGTGTAATGCATTTCTCCGTTCTTTTCATTACAAGGTCTAATAGGTTGGTTTGTGCCATGCATTATCTTTATTGAGTAAGTTAAATGCCCCCTGAGTATTGCTTTTTGCCAACAAGGTAAAGAAAAAGCCTCATTAACTTGAGGACCAAGGGAAGCCAATCCCCAACCGAAGAAAAACCCCAAACCAAATCCCCCCCGTGTAGGTGGCATTGATTAGGTGGAGGTGAGTCATTTTTATATCATATACTCGACTTATTAATTTCTATCCTTTTTTTCTTAATAATATTCCGTTTCTTATTTTTACCTTTCATTTTTTATATTTTTTTCCTTTTTCGAGGTGTTTAAACAAAAACCCCAACCCTCCCAAAAACTCATGTAAAATTATGCCCCCTAAAATACCGTGCCTTAAAATAAAACTAAATAACAATAAAACAAAAACCCTGAATCTTAAATATAAAATTTTACTTTTCGAGAAATAAAATTAGTCTACCCTTCACTTAATTTGGAAGAGCAAATAGTCCACCGTACGGTTTCACGCCTTACCTCACCTACAACATAACTTTCGCACTCGTTTACGTCCTTGGCTCATGGTGCTTGGCGCTAAGCGGGGGTGCGTGCCCCAACCCCAGCCTATCATCTTTCCAATGGCTAGGGCCGTTATTGGTCGACTAAGTGGCGGTTCAAAAACAACCCAATGGGGTAGGTGGGCGGGAAAGTAACACGTGACTAAGACCTGGCCCTCAATTTGGGAAGAAACCGCAACAAGAACTCAACACTACTACACCACAAAATTTGCGGATATCAAGAGGCATAAACCTGTGGGAGATTGCCTATACAAAAAATCCTTGATGAGGCGCAGAATGCTTAAAAAGAGAAGAGCGAGCAACGACGGGTCAGAGATTCTGGTGCCAAAGCGTCTTAAGTAGCCAACTTAAAAAGAAGACGCCATACAAGATGTTAGTAGATCATTGAAAAGTATCGATAACTTCATGTTAGAATTGTTTAGATAGCTTCGTATAACCACAACATTTGGAAACTAAATAGCCTAAATGAGCAAAAGCCCATGGAAAGCCCATGGACCAAGCCTATGGCCGGTTATGTAATAAGTATAAATACCCTCTCCATGTGTGGAGAGGGTGTTGGTTGGTTGTTTCATTTTTCTCATAATTAAAATGTGTATTTCTTGTTTACTTTCTCTCACTAGAGCATCCATCCCAAACCACTTTTTCCTCATCTACAATTTCTTCTTGTTCTTTGGGTTATGGGTACTAAGGTTTCTCTTCCTTTTTCTTCTTCTTTCTTCTTCTTTTTCTCCAATCGGTATCAAGAGCCATTGAATTTGATTGCTTAGATTTTTTTTTTTGCGTTTGTTTTTCCTATTCCTTCCTTGTTTCGTTTCTTTTTTTTTTTTTTTTTTATATTTTTTTCCTTTAAAAAAAAAAAAAAAAAAAAAAAAAAAAAAAAAAAAAAAAAAATTTAAAAAAAAAAAAAAAAAAAAAAAAAAAAAAAAAAAATAAAAAAAATAAAAAAAAAAAAAATACAAAACCGAACCTTTTATATCTTATTGTTCTTCTTGTTTTTCCGAAGCTATATTTACAACTAAAAGATCATTTAATAACAAGGTAAAATCTGTCTCAGTATCCTTGGATATAGGTGTGAAAAAAAGAATTTGGATCAAAGAAAAAAAACCACAAATTTTTTTTTTATGTGTTCGAACACACGTTTTATAATAACAAGTCACCACATCCCCTTCTTTTGATTTTAGCCTTAAAAAACAAAGATTTTTTTTTGATCAAAAAAACATAAAGTTTTCGATTTTACGCGAGTACGTATAAAATAACAGGCCCTTAGTCATCACTAGTATGATACTACAAAGAAATTTTGGGAAAAAACGTCAAAAAAAGCTTGTGAATCAACTACTCTTTTGTGTTTGGAAAACTTTGGAGTTTCGGTACTATCAGAAAGGCCGACATTTACAGGCAATTGCAGTTAAAGGAGGAAGGGGTAGAATTACCAGTTTCTTCTTCCTCCTTTGACAAGGCATTTATCAGTTTCTTTCAAGGCGTAGACTTATCAAGATTCTTTGCAAACAAAGCGAAAAAAACAACAAGAAAATGCAAAAAGGCTAAAAAAGAAACAGTCTTTCTTTCTTTTTGCACATTGCAAACAAAGAGAAGAAAGAAGGAACGGCGGAAGGAAGAAAAAGAAGAAGAAAGAAAAGCGCGATCTTAATTAAGTATTTTTTTTTTCCTTCTCTCCTTACAATCCGCCCCTTTCCTTATCCTTCTTATTGCAAGGGCAACGAGAGAAAAACAAAAAAAGAAGGAAGGGAAGGGCGATTATCAAGTTTTCCTTTGCAACAAGGCGATTTTATCAAGTTTAGCCTTTTGCAAGGATGATTTTAAATCAAATCCATCTTTACTTCATTGCAAAGCAAATTAAGCAGCAATTTAATCATCTTCGCTCCAAAACTTAACCCTTCTTCCTCTTATCTGCAACAATAACACTTCTTATTTTTATTCATTCTTCTCCTCTTCTCCTTTCTTCCTCCTTTGCAAGGCAAATGTATCAATCGCACTTACTATCCCTTTCTTTAAAAAAAAAAATATAATCATCTCTTCATTCCTCACGACATACATACAAAACACAACAGAACCCAAGACAAAAAAACAACCAAAATGCGATTTCAACACTCTCATCTAAGGGAGGGAGCGAGTTGTAAATAAACCAACAAACCACCAAAAACAAAAAAACAACACAAACCACAAACAACCAAGCATTTAGCGTACACAGGCGCCAATTCTAAAAAAAAAAAAACATTAAAAAAAAAAAAAAAAAAAAATTAAAATAACAAGTTTATTTTTTTTTTTTCTATTTTTTTTTTTTTTATTTTTTTTTTTTTTTTTTTTTTTATTTTTTTTTTTTCCCCTTGAATATAGGGAAGGCGATTTATTAACAACTTAAAAAAACAACTTCCCTTTACAAGGCGATTTAAAACTACAAAAAACACTTCAAAAAGAAAATTAATTTCACCACCTTGAACACTTCCTAATTTTCCCTAATAAAAGTACTTATATACGGTTTAAATCTACATCTCTGTATTTTTTTGTAAAATCAATACCCGTTGAAACAATTCACAATTGTCTAAGATTTTCATTTCTTCCTCTTCTTCCTGTCTTGTCTTCCCTTTTCCTTTCTCCCCCTTCCCGATTTTAAATCAAGAGTTGTAAAAAAATCCTGATAGTTTCAAGACTATACAAAGACAAGACACAAAAGATAACTCACTAACTCAACTAATAAACCAATTACTTTCAATCACTGTTCGAAAATCCACAAGTAATCTAATAACATCAAAAAATCAAAAATGTATTCAATGAGTCAAACTAGACAAAAGATAACTCTTTTTTTACTCCTTACTTCTTCCTCTTTACTTTTAGTTTTTCTTTACTTGCTGAGTACATGATTTACTTACTAGTGTTTGACCAAACAGATAACCCGTCCACACACAATGTTGGAGAAAGGACCTGTATGATTCTTTGAGGAAAAGGTAAATAGAACTATACAAAATAGGAAAATAAAAGCAAAAACAGAAGAATGATAAACTTGATAAGAATCCGTTGAACACCACAAAACGGTCCAAACGGGGTTCCCACTCATTTAAGCCGACAATTGAAGAGAATGGATGGTGTGACCAGGAAAAGAAAATGCTAATTTGGTCTCCCCCTGCTTGGGAGAAAAATTCAAGCTGATTGTGCTAAAAGGAGCAAGAATATATCAGTCATCAAGGTCTACCTAATATAAACCACGAATATCTATTTCACTCATGTGACTCATAATCCAACACCAACCACCAGAAGTTGACCAAATAAAGGATCTATGGGAAAAAGTTTAACAACTATTAATCAAGGGTACTGTTTGTACTTTTTAACTCATTATCATTAACCAACGCAGGAAAGGGAGTGCAAACTGTATGATCATTTGATAAGTTTAACTCACAATCATGGGGGGAATCACTGCATTCGTATTACTTGAGATTTTACCTTTACCTCCAGCTATCATGACATGAACATATACCAACAACAACATGAAACTGGTGAAATTTTCAAGTTAATATATACCAATTCTTAAACAGTCTTACACCTGAAAGGAGTAAGTTATGACTGATATCAAACGCTTTGTAAAATATTTTTTCCATACTACCATCTTTGAGCCACTTTATGCAATAACCTTGAAGAGTGCAAACTGTATGATGCATTTGATAAGTTTACTCACATCAAGGGGGAATCACTTCATCTGTATTACTTGAGATTTACTCAGCTAATCAATGACATGAACATTTACAACATGAAACTGGAGAAATTTCAAGTTAATACCAAGTTCTTAAACAGTCTTCCACCTGAATGGAGTAAGTTTATGACTGATATCAAGCTTGTAAAATATTTCCATACTACCAACTTTGATCAGCTTTATGCATACCTTGAACAACATGAACTCCATGCAAATGAAGTCCGTCTTATGCGTGAACGCAATCAAGATCCGCTTGCACTAGTTGCGAATCATCAAATGACACCACCTCACTTCAACACTTATCAGTCTTCATACAACAATCCACAGTTTCAACAACAGTTTTCACCATCTTAGTCTCATCAATATGGCTTAACTCATCCCATAAAACATTACTAAAATACTTATCCATCCACACCACATGCAATCACTTATCCACCAGCATCGTATCCAAATACTTACTCATCAATTGTTCATCAAGAGACTTATCCACAACCATAATATGTTCCTCAAATGAATATACTATCTCCATAGTTAATCAACAAACACACCTTGCTGAATTTCCTCAGATGGACTCTGGTCTAGCAGTTCCAGTCTTTAAGCAATGAGATGACCCTATTGATGCAATCAATAAAATGATGTCATTTATGTCAACTGTTTTCACATCTCGATTCCCAACTACTAATAATCAGCTAAGAAACTCATCCAACCCAAGACAACAAGCAACTATTCATGATTGAAGAGTGACTATTCAACCAATTCAGAGGAGACAAAATTCTTATGCTGCTGGTACTTCAGGAACTAGAGCTAATACTTCAAGAACGGGAGGAAATTATTTAGGTCCAAAAAGGGTTGTCAAGTGTTTTAATTGCTAAGGGGAAGGTCATATGGCAAGACAGTGCCCAAAGCCAAAGAGGAAAAGGGATGCTACATGGTTTAGGGAAAATGTTCTATTGGTTGAAACTCAAGGAAATGGTAAAGTTCTTACTAAGGAAGAATGGGAATTCTTGGCAGATCCGGGTATTGCAGAAGGTCCAGTTTCACAGTCGGTCATTACACACAATGCAGCTTATCAAGTCGATAATTTGGACGCATATGATTCCGATTGTGATGAGATCTCCACAGCCAAAGCTGTTCTTATGGCCAATTTGTCTAGTTACGGATCAAATGCTCTCTCTGAGGTACCAATCTCTGACAAAACTAATAATGATATGCTAAATAAAAGTGTGCAAGAGATGCCGTATTCTGAACCTTCTCAGTTTGTGGAACATTCAGAGAATGAGATACATAGTGATAGTAATATCATTCCGTACTCTGAGTATCTGTAACACCCCCAAAAATACAACAATGCAGCGGAATACCACATGGGGTGCTACTTCATAATACACAGCGCTAGAATCAAGTAACTAATTGTAACAAGGTCAATAATGATAATTTGATTGCCAATGAAACCTTATCTGCTGAGCTTAAAAGATACAAAGCACGGGTAAAATTGTTAGAAGAAAGACAAAATGTGGATTTAGGTACTCGAGAAAAGCTTATAATAGATTATATAATTCGGGAGAAAAATGCACAGTTTGCGGATTTTGAAAAAGAAATTAACAATCTTAAACAAACTCTTTCTGAACAAACAAAGGAAAAGGAATTGTTAACAAAAACATTTAATGTTTTCAAAAACGAATCCAAGGAAAAAGAAGCTAAGAATATTGATACAGAAATTGCTTTGGAAAAGAAAGTTAAAGAACTGGACAACATTGTTTGTAAAATGGGTCAATTTGCGTAAACTGTGCATATGCTCACGAAACCACAAGTTTTCTATGATAACAACCTGAAACAAGCTCTTGGTTTTCAAAATCCTTTCTATCTTAAGAAAGCTCAGCAGATTAGGCCAATGTTGTATGACGGTAATGTTATTGCTAAGGAAACCAATGTGATTTCAATTGCTGATTCTGAAGAGACTTTAATGCTTGAAGAAGAGAGTCGATCCAAAATGTTTTTAAAACAAAGTGATCCAATGGTCTTAGAAAAGAAAGTTAACACTAAACCAATTGATTATGCTGAGTTAAATAGATTATCTGAAGATTTTGGTAAACGTTTTGTCCCACAAAGTGAACTGTCTGATGAACAAGCTTTACACCCAATTATTGACCAATCTGCTTCTTCGCCTGTCAAAATTGAGGCTCCCGAGAACTTCCTAAGGTAAGCCTGGTTAATACAAGCCTTAAAAAGCTTAAATACCATCTTGGCCAATTTGACAATGTGGTGAAAAAGCGGATCACACCCAATGCTTTAACAGAAGGGGAATGGGGTTTCGAACACACAAAAGCTGTTTTTCAAAATGAAATAATACCGTTTTTAAAGACTTTAAAAGACATATTTAATGTTTTTGATAAAGATCTTTTAAGTGAGGTAACGGAAGTTTAAACAGTTTTTAATTAGATGGAAGCTGTTGTTCAACAGTATCATGTAGACAAACAGTATTTTGAAATTCAAAAGAAACAATTTTTGTTTGAAAACGATCAACTCTTGGATCAAATCATTTCTCAAGATATTGTGAATATTGTTGTGAACTCTTCTGTGGATGTGAATACTTCTGTGAAAGTAAATTCTTCTGTTATCATGAATGATTCTGTGAATTATGTGGAAATGTGCAACAAGTGTCTGGAACGTAAAGTTGAGCTTATCAAACAACACAACATGGTTGAAAAAGATAAATATAATAGACTTACAAAAAGATTTTCTGAAATTGAAGAACACTGCATTTCTCTTGAAATTGCAATGCATCTCAATAAAGAAATTTTTCAAAAGACTAATACATATGTGAACCAAAATGAACCTTCATTTGATCAATTGTTTGAATTAAACAATTTAAAAGCTGAGCTTCAAGCGAAAGACACGACAATCAAGAAGTTGAAAGCACACATTAAGCGTACCAATGAAACTTTTACCAGTGAAAGTGTGAAAAAGGACTTCGATGAAATTGAGACTATAAATATTGAACTGGAACATAGGGTGACAAGACTAATTGCTAAAAATGAGCATTTGAAACAGACGTATAAACAACTTTATGATTCAATTAAACCATTACGTGTTCGTGCTAAAGAACAAACTGAATCTTTGGTTAATCAAGTAAATCAAAAGTCTGTTGAAATTTCTTATTTAAATGCTCAACTTCAGGAAAAAGTGTTTGTCATAACAGCATTAAAAAATGATCTTAGAAAATTAAAATGGAATGACACAGTTGATAATGCTGCCCAGATGTCAAATGCTACCACTATGGCTCCAAGAATGTATAAGCTTGACCTAATAATTTTAGCTCCTCAGATTAAGAATAATAGGGAAACTCACGAATACTACCTTAAACATACTATGGAACAAGCTGCTATTCTTAGGGAGGTAGTTGAACAAGCTAAATCACGAAACCCTTTAGATAGCGCATCTTACTCAGCCTGTATGTATGTTAAGGTAATTCAAGAGTTGCTAAGTTATGTTAGAGATAATTGCCCTAGCATTCACAAACCTAATGAGAAATTAGTTGCGGTCATGCCTATCAATAAGAAGAACACAGTTCGATTTGCTGACACAGCCGCATCATCAAGAAACATGCCCAATGTAACTAACAGACCTTTATTGTCTTCTACAGGAGTAAAACCTTCTACTAGTGCTAGCGGATCAAAGCCTTTAGGCAATACAAAGAATGATAGGATTTTGCGAACACCAAGTAGTAATGAGAAGAATAAAGTAGAAGTCCAATCTAGGAAAGTTAAATCTAAGTTGAATAAACAGAACTCTGATTCTAAAAATGTCTGTAATGAACATGTTAAGCATCCTGTTAAAGGTGCTCAGGCTCTTTGTTCTGTATGCAATGAATGTTTGTTTGATGCTAATCATGCTATGTGTTTAATTGATCATGTGAATAGTATGAATGTGCGTGATAAATCTGCCTCTAAGAAAAATAAAAAGAGAAAAGAATGGAAACCTACTGGAAAAGTGTTTAACTCTGTTGGATATAAATGGAAACCCACCGGAAGGACTTTCACCTTAGTTGGAAACGCGTGCCCTTTAACTAGGATTACCGCCACTAATAAAGTGCCTCTTAGGGTTCCCATTCCTCTTGAAGTAGTTGCACCCGAACATGTAGTAACTAGAGTATATACAAGGAGACCTAAAGTACCTAAATCTGTTCCTAATAGCAAACCTAAGGTTGCAAAATCTATGACTGCTAACAGAATGGAACCCGGTACATCTCGGGGATCCGATACTTTAGTTGCTCCATCCTGACTTGGGTGTGTGCCACTTTATTCAAGGCATGATAAAAGTTTACGCTCATGTATGTATACTTCCGTACTCTGACATGGTATAACGTTCGTTTGTCTAGTGATAGCTAGTCACCCGAATGGGGATTGTCACACCCCAATAGATCTATTTTATAACACTCGTGCCTACCAACTCGTAGTTAACAGTTCAATCCACTTAAGCGAATCCATAATCATTTGGGTAAAAGTAAAGTAATGTCCTTGTTTTCAAAAATAAAGTAAAACAAGCAATGTATTTTGTCCCAAAATAAGTAATTGAGTATGTAGACCAGTTTGTAAAACGAATTGTAAATGCACATGTAATGAATTCAAACCAATCATGTAAATGAATTTAGTAACAAGCATCTTCTCACCCCAAAAGTTGTAAACTATATGTAAAACAAGTAAAACGTGGGGCTATAAACTCACCTCGAGTGAATGGACGGTAAATGAATATCAAATGAGTGTATACGTCTCGCGTATGACCGAAGGCAACCTAATTAATTATAGGCCATATGAGTACTAAGTACTTTGAATAACTAACACCATATATAATTCTATATAGCTACATCACCATCTAATTGTATTTGTGAAATAATAGTTAACTCACATTTGATAAATAGTAACCAAGTATTTGTACCCGTGTAATCGTATACATAGTTCAATCGCCTTTGTAAAATAATATTTATAAAGTTTAAATCATGTATAAATATTATTTAAGTGATTCTAAAATGTTTCGTAAATTTTTTATTAAAAACGAACCAACACTATTCCTGTTAGGAAATAGTGCACAAGTTATAAAATAGTGTGTAACTTTCTCGTTTTAAGTCCGTTTTGTGCGTTCTTTACGTCCACGCTTTCGTATTAGAAAGATATATCAAAATATTACATTATTGTATTTCTAGTCCTCTGATGAACAGTAGTTTTTACTGTTTATGCACTTTTATAAATTTATAATAAATTTAATTATCGTAAAGCTCGTAAAAGTCGTATCTTATTCGTTTTAACTCCGATTTTAGTGATTCTTTCGAGTACATCTTCGTAATTAAATGTTCTATATAAATAAAGAATTTTCCAAAAATAAAGTTTCTAAAATGAACAGTAGCTTTTATAAAATTAATTTTATAAAAGTATTTATTATCGTAAACTTGCAAATAGCATAACTTCTTCGTTATAGCTCGGTTTTTCAAGTTCTTTATATGCCTACGATCCTTGTAACATGTAGTATTTTATAAAAATATAAAATAACTGCTTTATTTTCAAATTACAAACAAAAGGTTTGGTGTTTTTGGTTAAAAAGTGTTTAAACTTGTTTTTATAAACTTTTTGGCATAAGTGTAATACTACAAGTCCTTTACCATGTTTTATACCACAAGTTGTATATACTTTAGGTTCTTTAGTTCATCACTTGTCCAAGAAATGTCCAAAATAACAAGTCCTCACATCCATTTATTTATAAACTTCCATATAGCATATGACAAAGTTTATCAAACCACGAACAAGTGTAAAAAAATCCATTTTTACATGTTAATAAGTTTCCTAGATGGTGATTCACTATATAAACATTATATACATATAAAATCATAAATGTAAAGAGTGTAGGGTTTTTATATGACCTTAATATGAAGTATGATGAGGAGTAACAAGATCTAAACCCTAGTTTAGCAAGAAAACCCAAGCTTCCAATACTTAGTAAACCCTAATTCCAATGAAACCCTAATCTTAAACCTTTCTTGATTAACCCTTGTAAATGCTAAAGCAGTCCTTCAAGACACCTTAAGATATCTTAGATATGTTGTTAGAACACTTGTATGCTTGCTAAATAAATTTTGTATGGATTGTTTAGGTTGTTTGCTTCAAGCCGTGGCCTAGGGATAGGCTCTAGACAAGATGAGGAAAACATGGATGATATTTAGTCAAGTTAACTAGTCATGTACTCTTAGGTTTAATGAGGTCTTAATGTACAAGTTCAAGTTGGTCATTTGTGTCCTTATTGTCCCTTTGGCGTCACTTTTGCACCGAAAATTGGGGAGGGATAAGAGCTAGGAAGTCTTTGATCTTTTATTGATAAATATCTTGTATAACTTGAAGTATTAAAGTTGTATAGGTTAAGTATAAAGTGAATACTTGTAAAGTGTAAGTTCTAGCTTGTTTCTTTTATGTATTATTCGGCCTAAGTGAATAACATGGGTGAAGTTTTATAAAACTTTGGGTATTAGTTATAATAATGGGTATTTGTTGAAGCGTATAAAAGTTTTGGTGGTTCCATGGATACCTAAATGTATTTTATCGCAAAACGTAAACGTTTTACGTAACCAATAAAAATAAAATATAAAAAGTTAAATATTACTTTCGTAAAATAATATAATCCTCGCTTGACGAAAACTTTAATTCGTT